>CABEEJ010001591.1:47840-79388 GCA_901482245.1 Timema douglasi
GGGGGGGGGGGGGTTTTGGGGATTGTGAAGGGGTTCAGAATCCATCTTAAATAAGGTTTTTTTTATTATTGCTCACGGCTAGACAAAATCTCTTCTTTTTTTTGTCAGGAAAATATATTATTTCACTTAATGCAATTAAAAATTGAATGAATCCACGTTTCTATGTAAACAAATAAAAATGGTGCCAAGCGGTCGGAAATATTAAACTAAATATTGTTAATAGGATAGAAGGTGAGGTCTACACACTTACCAGGAAACTGTAGGCCTGGAGAGTTCACTTAACTACAGTAGCCCCATGGCTTCTTTGGTGCTGACTGACAGCTGACTTCTGACAGTCAACATTTAGGTATATACCTAAATTTTGACTGTCAAGAAGTAACAGCTGCTAAACACATGCTTTTGCAGATCATATGGTTTAGCGTAAGGATACATAACTTGGTCTGGTAGCTGTCCAAAGCTGTCAGTTAACACCAAAGAAGTCATGGGGCTACTGTAAAGACAACCAACAGGACTATTACATAAATCCCCAACTAGTTTCCAGCCTGCGGTTGGATCATTCTCTTCTTACTTGAGAACTGGACTATGACGGCACGGCTAAAGGTTGATCTACCGTGCTGCCTTCTGCTGAAGTATGTCACAACTATGAGCTTTTAATCGAGAACTTTCGAGAGCTACAGTTTCATGGTGTGTGTGTAGTCCCTGCCCTTTTATCCTTTCATTGTCTAGTTTGATTTCTTTATGGGGAATCTTTAGTAAATGTATGATCTAGATTACTCCATGTCACTCGAACCTACAGTATATTCAAAGGATATTTGGTGCAGTTGGAAGACTTTACGACCCACTCATCTACTCTCACACAGTTCTCAGTTTAATATTGCTTGCGGGTGCTCTAACAGAACTGTCGTCGTGTTTCAGACTGACAGTATAATTCATGCCGGAGCTCTCTCCAAGTTATCTTACTTGTTAAAACATTCTCGCAGTAATATAATGAAGGAGGCTGCGTGGACAGTTTCCAACATAACTGCGGGGAATGTTGACCAGATCCAACATGTTGTAAACAGTGGCCTTCTCCAGCCTTTGATCGATGTGCTCTCCTCGGTAGGTCAAGCCAAAACCAACCACCTGGTATAAATAATTACCTAAACTATTCAATTTGTAAACCTAACACCTTAGCTTGGTTGATAGTGTCTGTCTACAGAGTTAAGAGTCCCGGGTTCAATTCCCAATATGGTCAAACAATGTATCATTGGTGAAATGTGGTTATCATGAAAGTGGTGTTTATAATTGCCCTTTCCCGTGCAGTGTCCATCAGTTATTGTAATTGTTTGTAATGTTTCTCGAGACGTGGCTAGCCTCGTGTTATTGTAATTGTTTGTAATGTTTCTCGAGACCTCGTGTTATTGTATTGTTAATCTGAATGCTTCCAGGGTGACTTCAAGTCGCAGAAGGAAGCCGCATGGGCGGTTACAAACTATACCTCCGGTAGCTCCCCTTCTCAGTTGGTAGTTCTGCTTCAACTGGACATCTTGAAACCTTTCTGTAATCTTCTCGACAGTAAGGACGGAAAGACTGTTCAAGTTGTACTGGACGGCGTGTCGAATATTTTGCAGGTATTTTTCACACTTACAAAGCTACTCTTGTGTTGGACTAGACTGCCTGAGAGGAGATCTGGGTTCGATCCTGGTTAGGTGCACTGGAGGTGGTTTTCCTTTCACCCTTCACTCTAGATTAAACCTTCCTAATCCCTAACTCGTTAGTGTAATTAGTACATAAGTGGATAACCCAAATGGGTAGTAATACATGCTAAAAGCATTCCCTTGATTACCAACAAATTCTGGCTTTGATGCTAATGGTTTGAAACTAAATTTTTGACAGTCGAAATATTCACTCAGTTTTATTATTGTTAGTTTTAGGTGTTTTGTACAAATTATTATACTTAACAGGAACTGTTTTTTGTAAAACGTCATAGAAGGAAAGACTAAGTTTATGAGGAAGGAGGATTCAAATATTAGATGACTTGAAGAAAAGAAAATTCTGGGAACTGAAAGAGGAGGCAGAGAACGGGGCGCAATGGAGATATAAGTTCACTGACAAAGAATGGACCTGTCATAAGACGGAACACCTGATAATACGAGTACTCAAGACTTGCAATGCAGTTTGTGTGTTGCTCTCGTCTGCTGACTGCTGTACTCGGGACATTTACATAATTATGTGTTGTTTTAATTGTGATCTTAGAGGCCTACAGTTTTCTGGTGCACAGGCATTGCCCTTCTCTCCTCCTTTCATTGTTTAGTTTAGTTTGAAACTTTGTAAAGTCATACAATCTTATAAAATGTTTCTTCATGTGGCTATTGTCTTGTTCCCCTTGTCCGCAGACTGCTGATAAAATGAATGAAGCGATGAGGGTGGCCATCATGATTGAAGAGTGCGGGGGATTGGACAAATTGGAGGCTCTTCAAAACCACGAGAATGAAGCCATTTACCAAAAGGCTCTCAATATTATCGATAACTTCTTTTCAGAATCTGTAAGTACTATTTTCCTCGATTATGTACTCTATACCTACTTTTGTGTTTACAAAACTTTCGATCTCAATCCCGAGCTTTGGCGATCTCTCGGCTCGGAAGCGGAGTACTCGCAGAGCGCTGAAGAACATGTCGAGTTGTTTTTTGGGCTAGACGCACAGTTGCTTGCCTACCTTGTAAGTGGTCGTATGTTATTAAAACCCTTTTAGATTAAATTTTCAAGCCATTAGCCAATAATTCATATTGATTAAATAATTGTAAACTTTGATCAAATATTATTTTTGAATGGCCAGCTAAAGAAAGAGTGATATTAATTGCCGTTTGAGTTAGATCCGTTTTATATTTCTAACCCTGTATAAAGGGTCACACTCGCAATAGACTAAACTGCAAACCTGTTCACTAGTACCGAGAAGGGTTTGTCCCTCCTTGCAAATTTGGGTACATTTCCTCTGAATTCAATCTTCCTCATCCTTAACACATTAGTGTAGTTAGTACATAGACGCGTGTACCACTGCCTGCTGAACCTGTATGTACTGTTTTGATCAGTTTTCAGAAAAACATGTACATTTTCTATATCTTAGCAATAAACGGATTGTTAATATAAAATTGGTACTTGCTTGACATTTTTCTCTGGAATTTCTTCTTTAACAGGTTGTAGTTGTCAACTTATTTATATTCTTAAAAAAATTTAATAGAATTATTCAAAAATACTGTTTTTTTTTGTTTGTTTTTTTACAAACAAAATTTTGATGTTTACTTTGACATTTAGAAAAATAACGGAATTAATAGGCCTAGTTTGTTTACAAATTTTTTTGCCTTATATGACATTCATAAACATGAATAATAGAATGAAACAAACAAAAAAACAATCATAATTTGTTAGAGAAGTTGTGACCAAAAAAAAACACAAAAAATTTACTGTTGAACACACCTTATTCATTTTCCTGCGCAAAATTGGGATACAATTCCGAATCATCAAAACTTTGATCACTTTCATCTAAATAATCTCGTATATTTTTTTCCAGAAGTTAAATGCTCCATAATCTAGTCACGTTACTAATAAAATTAACATTCAAAACAGTTTAAAAATACAATGCTGCCAACACAATTTCACTCACAAAGTAAACAAAACAAACGCCTAAGATTAGAGCAAAGAGATTTGTGCATTGAATTCTTCGCACATTTTCCTCTTTCCCTGGGTGGGCTTTCTTCATAATTTTATTCTCGTTAGTTTTTCTTTATTTTTATCAATTTCCTTTATTATAAGATTATCTTAATTGATAAATAAGTTTTTGTTCCAGGAACCTCTTGATCCAAATACAGCTCCGAGTGAAGTGAACGGTCAACTAGATTTCAGCAGTACCAACTCTGTCCCTGACGGAGGCTTCTCTTTCTAACTGAATTACGTCTGATAATACTCTTCTATAGTGATACTTTGAAAAGACTGGACGATTTTACTGTACACATTCATTCATGTTGAATTTTAGTCGTACTAAATGGGTGGTAAGAAGGGGAAACAAATGCTTGATTGGCGAGGTATGCTCTCTTTGGGGCTGTACTGTGTATGGTAATATCTAGTCGACACAACTTGCAAACCTACTTTAATCATGAGAGCTTGCTATTGGCTGGCTTTAAGGAGAAAGTGTTTGTATCATAAAATGTAATCAGGGCGACTGTTACTAAACATTGGAAAGTAAAATGCGCCAAACATCTGTAGTGATTTTAGATTGGGCATTTGTTCCTTTTTCCCACTCTTGAATCTGATGTCTCTTACGCTGATAAAGTGTTGATAATATTTTTGTATGTGTTTTTTTAATTTTTATTTTTCTAAACTAGGAACTTATGAAATTTATGTACTTGCTTATTGGAAGCCTTTTAAACATGAAAATATTTGAAAAATAAATAAATTAGTCATTGTATGTTTGTATATTTTGGTGGCTGGCAAACTTCCATTGGGCTATCCTATTTTTGTAAAAAATAATTTTTCTGTTTTATTATTCATGGCATTTAAATGTGTTTTTATATAAGATCAAAGTAGTTTAGTTTTATAATGTCCTATAAATGTATAATAGATGTCAACCTCATTGCTGTGTAGTGTTTGTTATTAGAGAATTTATTTTCATTTGTTGGTTGTGAAAATTATTATAGAACAATTTCTCAAGGAAATGGAGGGTTATTCCACTTGCTTTACACACGTTTATACTCCATTGGATTAAAACAATTGCTCTAATGGGATATTTGAAAGTAAATAAAAGTAAGTGTAACGTAAATATGTTTTGTTAAACTTTTAGTGGTCTCAAATTTGTATATGCTTTCATGGCTGCAGCCAATGTATTTTAGAAATTTGGTTCTTGTCATAAAAAAAAATCCTGTAGAGTATTTATTTTATAGAATATAAAAAAATATTTAAAACATATCCAGCACTTATTTTCAACAAAAATAGACTATTGTATTTCAGGGTGTGTCCAATATTGGAAATACTCGGATATACTTGAATTTTGAAACTGATAGTGTAAAAATACTAACCTCTTAGAGTGAAGTGTTAGCAAAGCAGTTTTATCTAAATCCAACCTGAAAAGGGTAGTGGTGGGTGTCTCATCTAGTGTTAGTCAATTAAAAAGGGTATTTTACTAATTGCTTAATATATTTGGAAGAAAGTTTAGGAGAGGTGGTTAGAAACATAAAAGGGACGACCACAATATGGCTTTTACAATTAAAAGAACAGTTCATTTACATTGCTGCCACTGGACAAAGAGGTAATCGTTGCCTCTTATACATAATCAAGTCGCAGCCCAATCGCCCGGACCTAGGTTTCATTCTATTGGAACTCGTCAGGAATGTGAAAGGACATGGATGCAACTATATAATATATCTATAAGGAATGTGTTTCTATCCACCTTTCCTGTATACAATTACCCCACAAAGTGAAAGGTTTTCCTTAGAGATATTTTATGTACACACGTTCATTGTCCTTTGTTATATCATAACTTATATGTATAAAACAATTGAGTTATTTCTCTGAAACAATGAAATAAATTAAAGCAAGAGACTTTTGTGGCCGCACGGTCTAACGAACCACTCTCGTATCAAGACGACCGCCAAATACAAGATTGGGGTTTGACCCTGGTCAGAAGCACAGAGATTTTGTTACAAAATGGTGTTCCGCTCTCTCCATGCAAATGTGAATGCACTTCTTTAAATTAAACCATCTTAAGCTTTAACAAATTAGAACATATGTCTGAATGGGTAGTAAGACGCTGTGCTAACAAAATATCTCGAGGGCAGCTTTACTTGGTGCAACCCAAACCTGTTCTTTGTACATTTCCACCAACTAGACTCGACTATTTTCCTTCCTACATCGTGCAGCAATGTTCAAAATAACCAACATAACCACACTTTTTATAAACCATTGCAAAATGAGGAAAGGGAAGTGAAAATAAAAAAATGGGCTCTTTTAGTGTTAATTTTTTCCAGTTAATATATTACATAGTAGTGCAATACAATCATCCAACATATTAGCAAAAACCTTTTTAATTCCTCCTATGATTGAATTAAATGCACCATAATGTTACAGCCAGATAGTTAAGGTGATGCCGTCACTAGTTTGCATCCATCTTGAAGTGGTCCAGTTTTGTTCATATCGTCGAGGAGGAACATTCAGTCGCGTGAATGCACAAACTCCTCCATGTTGGTGAGCAACTTGAGGGTTTGAACAAAGAACTTGCCCAGCAAATCTCCGCTCACAAGTCCTGTGCCCACAACAATGACCATCTTGAGGGTCCTCAGCTTCATTGTCACGGGCTCTGGAGCTACTTTGCCTGACATCTGTAAGGGAGTCAACTGACTACTTACTAAATGGGAAGATGGTACTATATACTATGCCAAACTAGTCATAGTTGGATGTTATCAAATTCACTTGTAACTGGCCTCAACATGCAAAAATTAAATTTTGAATTAAGAAAGATTCAAACCAGTCTTTGGGATGAGTTGGATATTTGATGTATATTAATATTGTGTGTCTTGTCGAGAAAATACATGGGTTTCTTTCTGCCATACAAGGGTTTTAAATTGCTCTTGATTTTTTTGTTTTTCCATGAATGCTGCAAGCTATTTTGAAAAATTTTCCCCATCAATTTGCATTGTGTTTCTGTATTTAAGATTTTTTTTTTCTACAACTTAGTATTCCCATTTGTGATTTTCTTGTTTTTATTTTAAATGTGTGTATTCTTGCGTCTGGAAAATAAAACTTAACCTAGTGTATAAAACGCTAGGATAAAACATTCTTAATATGATTTAAACAAATGTGACATTTTGATTGTATAAGTTATTTCGGTTCAAGAATTGTTCTCAGCTGACGAGTACAAATTGAGAATTCATAAGTTGTTCTATTCTGAAACAACTTTATCGAAATACTAAAAAATAACATAAATTTAGAAAATCCATTGCACTCTTGAAACCAAGGTTGCAATATAAATATTTAATGAATAAACAACTGGCAACAATACATTTCTCATTCTGTCAATTGTTGTGGTCTGTACATAGTTAAAGAAAAATAATCAGATCAAATTATTTTGAAAAATAAAAAAAAACTTGTCTTCACCAATTGAACCATGAGCAAAAGTTGAGCCAATTAGAATAGGAAGCATGTGTCATTTTGCTTGTTAACATTTTTTACCTATCTATCTATTTGTTCACTTATTCATCTTACAACTGACCATTATCCATTGTCCATTAGCGTAGTTATTTTCAATCTTTGGGTTATGAAAGGGCCTTCACGTTCTGTCCTCACGACTCCAGAGGTACGCTATTTCTCTTCAAGCATTCGACTACAAACTTCAATATCCCCTGTGGAGAACAGAGAGACAGTTCATCACGTCCACCTCTGCAGAGCCAAACTGGTGATTTGGGAGGTTTTACCATGGACTAGATCAATGTAGGTCTACAACTAGTTATCTTTTATGAGATGATTAAAAACTTCCTCCAGGAAAGAAGCAACTATGGCACCTTAAACTTGTTGATTTTAGAGGACTAGTCGCATGTCTGATGTAAGTTCAAAGTGAAGTATCTCAAAATTTCCAGATTCCACTACTATGTAGGATTGTTGTTGGTCCCTAGTACTACAATCCTCACCTAGTTTGCTGGCCGATTGGAGTCAGTTTTAATTTGAGGTTATGTTTTCAATTTTCATAGAAACCTAATTTTTGTGCCTTATATTAAAATATTGTTCTAATATCTATGATAATTTGTACTGATCATCTGTTTTAAACGGATTTATTAATTATTTACTTATTTTTAATACAGTTGCATCTAGTTATTATATCTTCAGCTGTCACCCTGTGAATATCTTTTTTTCCCCCACCAAAATAAACGTTTATGAGGTTGTGGGAAAGTTCAGTCCCACCAAGTTTTAGGGGAAGAAGCGGTAAAGGGTTTGGGAGCGAGCTGGTTCTACCCATCACTAGTTTCAATTTTTTAATTTTCTAGAAGTTTTCCTTAAGTAATTCATTTTGTGCCGCATATTAAAATACTGTTTCAATTTTTATGATAATCTGTACTAATCATGTACTTTAAACGCATTTATTAATTATTTACTTATTTTTAATGATTGTAACTTGTTATTTCATCAGTTGTCACCATGCGCATATTCTTTTTTCCAACAGAATAAAAGTTTACAAGGCTTTGGAAAAATTCAGTCCGCTTATGGCTAGACATTGTAGGATTCTGGTCGAAAGAAATGTCTTGAAAATATAAACATATGTTTTGGGTTCAATAGTTATCGTAATTAATTATTGTCTTGCTTATCTGTAAAAGAGGCCAACAATAACCTAGTAGTTGTGAATGAATATCTATTATTTTGTTGTGAAAGTTATATATTATCATAGACAAGGAATAAGTATAGAAATGCCACTCTAATGTTGGCAGTTAGAACCGAAACGCTAGCGCTCGCGGCGTTAGTGCCGTGAACTAAAGGATTCGTAGCGGGATTTACACTTGGCACGCATGGTAATTAATCAACTCTTAGATAAAATTCAATAAAATATTATTCATTTTATAAATAAACCACGTTATGAAATGTAAAATCTAGCTAAACTCCTTCTTTAAAATAAACGACAAAATTGTAATGGCGAATTTTACACATGTCTTTTTTTTAGAATCATATGCATGCCTAGTTAAATTTGTTTTTCTTATGTTGGTTAAAAGCTGTTTTATTGTAGGTGTGGACTGTGGAGCTTTTCACCCTCCTTAATTTGTTGTCGAATTGACTTCTATCTTGAATGTGTTGTAATTTAATAACATGACTTATTAATTAAAATTAATTCTTGAACTTAAAAACTAAAATGGTTAAAGAACAGTATCGTGAAACAAACCTTGCGAGGAAAATGTAAGTAAATTTTATAATTATGTAATGTTTTCCTTGAGTTACTTTTGGGGAAAGGTCTATTAAACCTTCGTTCGAAACTAGATGGTTGGTTGCTTGAGCAGGGTGCATGTTGAGGTCGAGATTCTTTTTTTTAAATAGTCAAATAATAATATAATAATAACAAGCTACAAAACAAAAGCAAATCTCCAATTGTAGCAAAACTAACATCGTAAAATAATACTATTTTATAAAAATATTCAACATGTCATCAAAATTATTTTAATACATAGTTTGGTTAACTTTTTTACTATAAGCTAGCCCAAAAAACAAAACCTAACCTTTCAAGCATTATCAACATAATATTGTCTTTATCAGGAAATGATTGGTAACTTAGTATGAATGAGAAACTGTTCGAACAATGAATGATTGTGTGTGTTGTATAGTGGTCAGGGTTTAAGGCCTTTAGCTCTCTCCCTTTTCATCTAAAATATATTAGTTTGCCATTGTTTATTTTGTTAAGCTAAGAAAACCATTCTTAAAACACCATTGTTGTAATAGGCTTGCAAGTGCTCAGTATTTATAATATTAATAACAGTTATCATTCTTAGAGTACTACACTCATAGTACATTATTGTTTTCCAATCAGTTAGGCCTATTGCAATATTACTAGCCTTCAGAATCTACAATAATATATTATTCTTTTCTAGCCCTTAATCTGTATTTAATATTACTAAACTAGTCAGTTCAAATGTTTAAATATAAGAAAGTGTTGATAATATAGAGTCCTATTTTACTAAACTATCTCGATCCTTCAAACTCCTTCTAATAGCAGCAGTGGTTCAACTAAACAATTTATACAGTTAAACAAGTTAACTTTGTTTTATTTGTTGAGCACCCAGCCGACATGTTTGATTATAAACGTACGATAGTTATACGCGTTGTTTGACCGATATTCACCCGCTGAGACCCAGAGGCCACCATCTCTCCTTGTTTTCAGTTCCCATGTTTGTTTTGGGGTAGACAGCCCTCACCAAATACAACAACAAGCCCACCTCCATGTTGTCGCCAAGAACTTGTACAACCAGGACACCCAGCGCACGCCCGTGCCATATGGGGTCCTCGACAGACGTATGGTGAGGACTAGGACATATTATACTTAAAATAATACACTTAGCATTTATAATCAACACAATGCTCTTTGCTAATAATGATCTGATAACAAATCATAGCATATAAATGTGTAGTTTGAAACATTAGCTCAGTCGGTAGCGTGTCTGTCTACTGAGTCAAGGGTCCCGAGTTCAATCCTTGGTATGGCCTTAAAACTCATCATTAGTGACATGATAAATAACTGATAAATTAACAGATGGGGGCTGGATGTTGTGTCTGTTCAAGATAGAAGCTAGTCTACGAGTTATCTAGTAAATGTATTGGGTACTGGTAATGTTATTGGAGACGCAGCACGAAACAAATAATTTCAAGTGTAGGCCTAAATAATATCAGGCACTAGTCTTATGGTGCATTTTATTATTTTCGAGTTGGGCCTAACGTAATCAGCTCATAAACGATCGGTGAATATCTTTGAAAACCACATCTGATTACTGTTTTATTTATTTACATTATGCTATTAAAGTCCGTTCACCGTAGGAACTGTTCTCTGAAAGGCCCTTTTACCAGAAATCTACTATATAGTAGGATATTGGTAGGAAAAAAGACCTTTCAGAGAGTAATTCCTACCGTGAATGGAGTATATGTTTTGCAATTATTTACTCATATTTTTGTCGGCATGTGTTGCGAAATATTGAGGTTTTATGCGTATGAACTATTTACGTTAATTTGTTGGGGAGGAGAAAGGTTGAGCTTGGTGGAAGTGTACCCAAATTTGTGTGTAGAAACAGTGAAAAACCACCCTCAGTACACCCAACCAACACCCGATCTCTTTGTCATCGACAATCCAGTATTTTGCGATGTATTTATTGTTAAATGATAAGTTTTTTTTTAATAATTATCGAATAACCATCTAGTTTTATCTCACAACTTTAATGTGACACATGTGTATCCATACGAACCAGGGAACCAATCAAAAGGACGCAAACTGTTCGACGTGTGGGAAAGGGCTGAACGACTGCATCGGTCACTACGGCTACATCGACCTTGAGCTGCCGGTGTACCATGTGGGCTATTTCCGCGCCGTTATCACGGTTCTACAAACCATATGCAAGGTAAGACAGGTCCGATTCCTGGCGTAGCGACCTCTCTCAACTCTGGTGGTTTGCTTGGGGGCCGCACAGTCGTGAGTAGTTCTGGGCAGAGCTGGAGTCAGCGGGCATTTACCGACCCCAACTCTGGCTTCAAAATAGGAATTTATAACAATATAATGGTAATATATCATTTTAGTTTTATACTTTTTTATACTTTACGACGAGGCGTCCTCGCTGCTTGCTAGAGAAACCACTGGCAGTTAATCCCTATTCCTAATAACCATCCTACTCTCTAAAGGAATACAAATCAATGACCTGTGATTGGTCTAGACAACACTGAACACTGAACATACGTCTGCCCGCTACGGCCGTAAAAAGGTGAGCCTAAGTATGTGTTTTCCACCCTCGGCGTAACAATATGCAGTCGGACATTTGCCCGCAAATATTAATTTCTGTATGTGAGTAGATGTGCGCGCGCACACACACACACACACACACACACACATACACACTTGAAACTGATATTATAATCATGTGTGGGCCTACTACTGTAGTTTGAGGGAGACTTGAAGTTGTACCACCCCCTTCAATGTTACCGCTTCAAAACTTGTGTTCATGCGGGGCCACAGTGAGAGTCGGGCTGGTCAATCCGTCACCACCAGTCTCTAGCACGTTCCATCGCGGCTCTGTGTCTCTAAGGGTGAGGGTGATAACTCTGGACTGTTTATTCTTTGTTTATCCAGTCGTGTTCCAAAGTCCTCCTGCCGGACAAAGATCGGAAACTCTATCGACTGAAAGCGATGAACCCGGCGTTGCCCTATCTCTCGAAGAAGGCCCTTCGCAAGCAGATCCTGGACAAATCGAAGAAAGTAAACACGTGTCCGTATTGCCGGGAAGCTAACGGTGTGGTGAAGAAATGTGGACTGCTCAAGATTGTGCACGAGAAGTTCCGTCACAAGAAGAGCAGTGACCCCGTAGTCATGGAAAAGATTGGTGAGCTTCTGTCTTGGTTAAACCGCCATCTTATGATTGAGAAGGGTTTATTCTGCCATTTTTTTTAAATACCTTATCTAACATATATTTATCAAATTTATAAAAGCTGAGAATTTCACAAATAAATCTGTACTTTTTGTTTTTTGGCGTGGGAGATTAGGGTGGGACATACTTGAGTCGGGGGAAATTAGGGTGGGACATACTAGAGTCGGGGGAAATTAGGGTGGGACATACTTGAGTCGGGGGAAATTAGGGTGGGACATACTTGAGTCGGGGGAAATTAGGGTGGGACATATTTGAGTCGGGGGAAATTAGGGAAAAATTCAGGAATTTCATTGGTAAAATTGAGGCGACGATTTACCACTATAATTTTTTCACAACATTGCACTTATTATTTTTCTAAACTATAATGTTTTTAATGTTTGGTCATTGGTCAGGGTGTCTACCATCCGGGAAAATCAGGGAAAACGGGAATTAGCCGGGAATTTGAAGTGATCGGGAAAAAACGGAAATAAGTCGGGAATTTGGTAAATCACAACAACAATCCGGGAAAATGATATTTTACTCAAAATAAGAAATACGATAATCAGTAAATTATGTCATGTTTTTGTTTGTAGCTGTGTAATATATTTTTAATTCCTAGTAAACAATTTTAATTCAAATTTTAAAAATTATTATTATTATTAAAAAGATTAATAGAAAAACGGGTGGAGGGAGGGGGCCGGCGAGTTAGAAGGATGTGACATACTTTTTTAGTCGGGAATTTCAGGAAATGATCAGGGGAAATCAGGGAAAAGGTCGGGGATTTCATTGGTCAAGTTTAGTAGACTACTGTAAGTAATTTTTGCAATCTGTGGTCACATGACTGATTTCTGTTGTATTCTAAGCCTGTGCTCACAAAGTAGTAACTAACGTTGGTCCCTTGCAGCTGCGTATAACGATGTCTTGGAGTACAACCGGGAAATAGAGTCTGCCGTGAGCGGCGGTCTGGCCCACATCTATAACCCTCTGGAAGTCCTGCAACTCCTAGAGAGGATACCGGAGGAGGATGTGCCTCTGCTCCTGATGAACCCCTCGATCAGTCGTCCGCAGGATCTGCTGCTCACTAGGATCCCTGTCCCGCCACTTTGTATCCGCCCTTCGGTCGTCTCGGATCTCAAATCTGGCACGTGAGTTGCCCACCTTCAGCTCAGGGTTTTATGACTTGGCCTTGAAAAAATATCAGTTTCGACTTTGATTCAAATACAAAGTTTTGCAAGTAAAAATATTAACCACTAAAATATTTATTTGTGTTAGATATAAACTTTTCTGAGCTGTTATCTGTATTACGACCCACAATGGTGTAGATGTCTGATGATGATGATGGTGAAACCCAAAGTGATTGACTTGATGTTGTAGTAAAAGTCATTTCATGTAAAATAAACCTTTGTCATGGATTCGATTGATTTTTGGTGTATTTGTATCTTATCGTGAGATGTTTAAAAATTATCTTTTTCAAATTTTTTCGTCCGCCCATTTTTAAGTTATTGGATAGGTTTTCAAAATTGCATAAAGTCCCCAAAATTTGCTATAGTAGGCCCGTGTTTTTTTTGGGGCTGACTGACAGCTCACAGCTGACTTCTGACAGTTAACATTTAGATATATACCTAAATTTTGACCGTCAGAAGTGACAGCTGCTAAACACATGTTTTTTGCAGATCATATGGTTCGGCGTAGGGATACATAATTTGGTTTAGTAACTTTTCAGAGCTGTCAATCAGCACCAAAGAAGCCATGGGGCTACTGTAGTCACTATTAACTTGAATACAATTAACTAGATACCTATAAAAGCTATAAGCCCGAGGAATTTGTCGTTTTATAGCTTATGAATAGGACTGTCATTTGCTAGAAAGCATCACATAATTATTTTTTTTGAAGATTCACCATTCTTCAAAATTATTTATTTTGAGTTTTCTAAAAATAACTACATTTTTTAAAATTTCCATAACAATCATACTTAAAGGAACCTGTCTTGTAGCCGATTGGTACAAATTTCAAGCTGGTATCTCAATGGTATCGTACAAAACAGTGACAAGAAATTAAATTCTACATTTCCGGTCTTCTAAAATTTATGTTGATAAAATTATGCGGTGAACTTAAATGAATCCAATAAAATGATAATATATAATTTATTACAAAGGTGTGGGTGTGGGCTACCTGGCCACGTCGTAGTATACTCAACCTAGGGTCGAACCTCGGACTATCGGATTAAAGTCAGTTGAGTCACTACTGACCTAACTTCACCAGTCAAAACGTCTTGACGATTGTTGACAGTAATGAAGATGACCTGACTATGAAGCTGTCGGAGATTGTGTTCATCAACGACGTGATAATGAAACACCGGCAGTCGGGGGCAAAGGTCCAGATGATTAACGAGGACTGGGACTTCTTGCAACTTCACTGCGCCTTGTACATCAACAGTGAAACTTCTGGGATTCCCCTCAACATGCAGGTGAACAAAGTTGACGATGTCCTAGGTGCGCTCTAAATAAAACTTCCCATAACTGCCATTTAAAATTCTGTGGTGATTACTTTATGTAATCCTTCCCTAACTCTTTTAAAACAACTTCCACTCGAATAGTTTGGATTGGTTTTAAAACTATATTGATGGTGTATTTTGAAACGGTGACACACACATTGGGGCGTATTACTAGCTTCAAACAACCAATATTTCCAAAATATAATCTTATTTAAATGATTGTTACATGAAAGGATGTACAGGAAAAGGAAAAGAACAAATAAAATATGGTTTTTCCAGTGAAAAGAGGAACAGAGTTAGCACTTTTAAAGTTTCACTGGCCAAAAAAAAAAGGGGTAGCTTTTAGAAAACCTATCATCGACGATCATTTTCGTGACCTATGTTTCATTCACTTTTTGATCCACAATACACGATTTTGAAGATTTATTACTTTTTGACACTTTTGCTAGAAATTTGATTACAACACCTCTTTTTTCTAATTTGTATGGTGTTCTTATTTAGTTCATATTTCATTCAAAATCCCATCCATTTTTAATACCTTATGAGCTTTTTCCTCTCTTTAAGGGAATCCTCTTCGGTTACAAATGGAACGCGGTACACAAAAGATTGACGGGCAGGCATTAAAGGGAACAAACACGATATCGTGTTCACAAAACAGTTTTTTTTATAAAGAAATATATTTTGTACAGTCACAACCAATTTATATTTCCTGTGTTTGTTCTGTATGTTATTGGCTCCTACCTGCTTCGGTGGCTGAATAGTCTAAGGTGTCACTCTCGTGTTAGACCGGCCTGCTGATGATAGGGAGATCTTGGTGGGGATCTCAGTCGGGTTTATTGAGGGTACATTACCCATAACATGCTTCCCTCCTCACCCCTACCCCTTTACAGTAATTATCATACACAGGTATAACCTGAACAGGTAGTAAGATACGGTGATAAAAAATATATTTGTAGTTCCTCGCTTAGGAAGTTGCGCTACACATTTCACATTCCCTCCTGATGAGTTGTGATAGAATGAAACCTAGGCAGGGGGAATGGTCGGTAATGATTGATTTTCTTCAAGCAGCAGCCATTCCCTCTTGGTCCAGTGGCAGCAGTGTAAAGAGTGAACCCTTCTTCTTTTCACTGTGACAGCCATCTTGTGTTTTTCCTTTCTATCCCTCTTTGTTATCCCTTCTTCCACAAGATTTGTTTAAAATATAAATATTTCAGCCAAAGAAGTCCAGCCGCGGATTGGTGCAGCGGTTGAAAGGCAAGCAAGGTCGTTTCCGGGGTAACCTTTCGGGGAAGCGAGTGGACTTCTCCAGTCGAACGGTCATCTCCCCGGACCCAAACCTGCGCATAGAACAGGTGATGTGCATGTTAAAAGCTCTTAACCTAGAGTCGGAGGTGGCTGGGGAGTGGATCTATACAACTATATTTAAAATATTCATTTCATAATTTCTTATCTAGAATATATTTGTATATCTACTACTACTACTACTACTACTACTACTACTACTATGTTTTATTTGTGCATTCAGTGCTCATGTTTTTGTCTTAGGTTGGTGTGCCTGTCCACGTGGCGAAGATTCTCACCTACCCCGAGCGAGTGAACAAGGCTAACTTATCGCTCATGAAGCAGTTGGTGAAGAATGGCCCAGACGTTCACCCGGGGGCCAACTTTGTGGAGCAGAGAGGGGTCGCGTTCAAGAAGTTCCTCAAGTTTACCAACCGCAGCAAGGTCGCCCATGAACTCAGAGTAGGTCCCGCGACTGTCTTGTGAGGAAACTAAGCTTCAACAAACAATTTTATCACTGGTGAAATGTGGGTTCCCCTTTCACAGTGATGAATTGACAGTCAGGGGGCTGGATGTTGTGTCTGTCCTAGATTCAAGCTAGTTTGTAAGTTGTGTGCTGATATAATCGGTTGGTTCAGAAAGTGAATGTTAAATACCTCAAATAAATGAAGAAGAAAAAAAACCCATGGATGAAGGCCAAAATACAACATTTAATATTGTTGACGATCATTATAAAATATATTCATTGTTGAATTTAAAGTATCTGCGTCCTCAGCCCTAATTACGCCCTGCTTGTTGGGTCTAACGGTGTGTTGTGGTTTAGCCGGGCGACATCGTGGAGCGACACCTGCGGGACGGAGACATCGTGCTGTTCAACAGACAGCCCAGTCTCCACAAGCTCTCCATCATGTCTCACAAGGCCAAGGTCCTGGAGCACAGGACATTCAGGTTCAACGAGTGCGTGTGCACTCCTTACAACGCAGACTTTGACGGGGACGAGATGAACCTACACTTGCCGCAGACGGAGGAGGCTCGGGCCGAGGCCCTGGTTCTCATGGGGGTATGTGTTAAAACATCAAGAGGATAAAAATCCATTTAGGGGAGATAACTTTTCTGATTAGCAGAATCAAGTTGATTTTTTTTTTATCACTGTATCCTACTACTCGTTTGGGTTATACGCCTTTGTACTAATTACACGGATGGTTTTAGGAATCAGGAAGGCTATATTTAGAGGAAATGTAACCTCATTTTTGTGGAGGAGAGTGGAAAACTATTTTGGGAAAACCACCCTCAGTACACCCGACTGAGATTCAAACCTCAGCTGCGAGAGTAGCGCCTTAGACCGTGCGGCCACCGAAGCAGCTCAAGTAGATATCTAATACTCACTATGCGAACTCAACATTAAGTTCTCGCAGACCCCAAGTAGCCCCCTAGAAACACTTGTAACTGCCCTCTCCTCTGTCCCGGTAGAACAAGTCTAACCTCGTGACCCCTCGCAACGGTGAACTGCTAATTGCGGCCACACAGGACTTCATTACGGGAGCGTACCTTCTCACACAGAAAGACAACTTCCTGGACCGAGGTCAGGCCTGCCAACTGGCCGCGTGTTTGTTGGCGGGGGATGACATTGCTATGAACATAGAACTACCACCGCCAGCTATACGTAAAGTAAGTTAGTCGAACCTTACTAGACAGAATCTAAGTAAACATTATTTGATTTTATATTAATGGAACTTGATAAAACTAAAGAAAAAGGGAATATAAACTAATAAGAGTAAATTTGATGAAGTAAGCCCGCCTAGTTTCTAACAGTTTTTATTTAAATTCAAAATGGATTAATCAAGTGTTTGTATTATTTGTACTCTCTTCTATTTGTTTGATAAAGGCAACAATATGAAATATTACTCTATTTGTGTTAAAATGTGTGTGTAACTATTTCTACTATTGAAGACAAAAGAAAGGAAGATGTCACCTTTGTGCATTGGACTCTTCCCACGTTTCTCCTCTTGATCTGATTGGTTTATTTCAGCCCATGGCCCTGTGGACGGGCAAGCAAATCTTTGGCCTGATTCTCCGGCCCAATAAGAGCTGTCCCATCAAGGCTAACCTCCAAACTAAAGGCCGAGCTTACAGCAAGAATGAAGAATTGTGTGTCAATGATTCTTGTGAGCATTACCGTTCATGCTACCATTTAGATTGAAGAGAACGCATATGTTTTAACAATCAGTCGTACATTACTAGTGAAACTTGAGGGATCAAAATGATCTTTAGTTAGTCAAATCATGCTTTATCCTTGTGTCCAGATGTCATTTTTCAAAATTCGCCTCCTAGGCTGTCCTTTAAATATTTCATTTTACTAATTTAGAGTTGGACTATAAGAGGTGGTAGCTTCATAATGCTTGTTTATCTATGCTGTTAAGAGTTTTATCAAATCGCATTGATCATAGTTAAGTTATTTATTATTTCATTGTCCTTTTCCTGTGTTTGTCCTTTATATTATACCTTTTACATGTTCCTATCTATGTGTTCTATCATTCTTTACCATTTTCCTTTTTCTCCCATTTTTGTGTTTTTATGGTTTCCTCTTTTAGGAAGTTGCGTTGCGCGTTTCACACTCCTCCCTGATGAGTTCCGATAGAATGAAACCTGGGTCACGGGATTGGGCGGTGACGATCAATTTTCTTTAAGAGACATCCATTACCTCTTTGTCCATTGGCAGCAGTGTAAAGTGTGAACTGTGTATCTTCTTTTCATTGTAAAGGCCATATTGTGTTTATCCCCCTTTTACATGTTTCTATCCACCTTTCCTCTACCTTCTTCCAAATATAATAGTTAAGTTATTTTGTATTTCCATAGATCTGTGCTTACTAATTTACCAATATTTATAATATAATTAGTGCCTAGTGACTTGGAAATGTCTAATAAGGCGGTGTAGAAACACTGTACAATGTGGTAACGATATTGATAGTGATGGAAGCCAACCTGAAAGGAGAATTAGGTTAAACTTAGATAGAAAAAAACACTCATCTCTTCATTTATTCTCTTCTTAAACTATTGCACTTCACACTTCTACATTTACACACTGTTTTAAATTTTCAGAGATATTCCTTTATCATTTGAAGAGAGACATTAGAAACACACAACACACAAAGAAAGATATATTATTGAACTACATGCTTCTATTTATAATGGAACTTATGTTCTCCAATGTATAATTCTGGTGAATAAGAACAAATTATACAAAAACAAAATGGCTTTTACAGGAAAAATAGAAACGCAGGCCATAATTTACATTGCAATATTATGCACCTCATCAAAGAGGTTTTCCTTATCATATTATTAATTGTTAAAGCAGTCCAGGACAACTGGGCGCTGACAACCAGGCCAACTTGTGAACCGGGTGTGGCCATTTGGGTGCTTGTGAACTGGGCATTGGAAAAACCGGGCGTCAGTATAAAAATGTGATGATTGTTTTTCACTAAATATTCATTTTTGGTGTTGTTTTAAAAAAAAAAAAAATAACAGAGAAAATTAATTTTGTGTATATTTATAAAGTTTGACTACTTAATATTATACAATTTTGATTTTTTTTATAACACAAAAAACCATGAAAAATAGTAATCTTGCATAAAATAAACCACTTAAAGATGAATTAACCTAACTTGACCTAACCGGCAACTATTTGCTTGTTTTCAATTTTTACAACTATAACATTAAAACAAAGAGATTGACCCTGGTGCCCAGTTCGCAAGCGCCCAGTTGTCTGGATCCATTGTTAAAGATACACTAAGTCTGTATTTGTATCCATTCCAGACGTTATAATCCGCAACTCGGAGCTGTTGGCCGGCTCAATGGACAAGTCTACTCTTGGCTCTGGTTCTAAGAGCAACATCTTCTATGTGCTGTTGTGTGATTGGGGCGAAGACATCTCCGCCAAGGCCATGTGGCGACTCGCCAGGCTCACTTCCTACTTCATCATGCACCGAGGATTCTCCATCGGCATTGGGGACGTCACCCCGGGACATGGCCTGTTGAAGGCTAAACATGATCTACTCGATGCAGGGTGGGCCATTCACTCTATGAGAGTTACGGCATAATGATGCTCTTGACTCAAAGTCAGAGTTGATTGATGCATTAATAACCAAAGAAACATACTTTTCACAAACCATGTTTTCATTAAATATGTTTAAAAAAAATCTCATTTCAAACCACAAAAATTTGTTTCTAGAACCAAAGTAATTATTATTATGGTGACCTGGGGGTCTAGGGGTAAGGTGTCAGACTTCTGTGCTGGCGGCCGGGGTTCAATCCTCGGTCTCAGCACAGATTTATCTGATTACCAAACCAATCACCCTACCATTACACATTAGCGTAAGTGAGTATAACCCGAACGGGTAGTAAGACGCGGTGCTAATAATAATAATAATAAATATTATTATTACGAATTTTTAATTCCATGATTTTCATCAAAATAACAATAAAGGTTAATTATTTACAAAATTTAAAGTTTTTCAAACAAATTCTCATATTTTTAAACAGAATATGTGTTTATTATGCACTAGTTAATGCTAGTAATGTTTGTATTAGCCATCCTTTTTGATTTTATAAATAGTTTCTTAATTCTATCGCTAGATTCCAGTAGTGGGAATATCTCTACAACCACAGATGTTTGCTTACATACATTATTGACTAATTACGTTTCTCTCTTGATGAGTTCCGATAGAATGAAACCTAGGTCGGGGGATTGGGCGGTGACGATCAATATTCTTCAAAAGGCCGCCATCACTTCTCTGTCCAATAAATGGTGGCAATGTAAATTGTGTGAACTCTGTTCTTCTTTTAATTTCAAAAGCCATATTTTGTTTCCATCCATCTTTCTGGTACCTTCCTACAAATAAACAAAAAGAAGTTGGTTACGACGATTGGCACTACTGACACTGAGCCGAAAGGTCTGATCTCGGCGAGGGCCACTGTTTTCCCAACTTATCTCCCAGTGAATCCTGAGGTATCTGTCCTCCTCCAGTGTCCTGCGCTAGTGTGAGTCGCATACAGCCCAAACAATCGGCGACATGTTTCTTTGTTGGTTTGTTTAGCTACTCAAAGTGCGGCCAGTACATCCAAGCGCTGCAGGAAGGCAAACTCCAGTGCCAACCCGGCTGCAGCGAGGAGGAGACCTTGGAGGCCATCATATTGAAGGAACTGTCTGTGATCCGAGACCATGCGGGGAAGGCCTGTCTTCGAGAACTGCACCCCAGTAACAGTCCACTGGTTATGGCACTCAGTGGGTCCAAAGGTAGTTCATTTACATCTTTAGTAGATTATCTTGCCTAATTTCCACAACTCGGTTCACTAAACTTACTGTACATTTATCCAACTGTCTAATGGCTGAGAAATATACAAACGCAATGTCCAAGCACTGTAAGAATTGGAATATTGGAAAAATGGTGCCAAACGGATATTTTAAACTAAACATTGGAAGGAAGATAGAAAGGTAAGGTCTACACACTTACCAGGAAACTGTAGGCCTCAAATTTCACAATCAAAACACATAATTAAGTAATTTTCGGGGTACATCAGTCCCCTTCATCAGAGGAGAGTAAAACACCGACGTGTGTTTATATAGAAACAACTGACTGGCGTGAGTAGGCCTGCTGGGACGGAGAGGAGATAAGGTTATCTTGAGTAGGCCTGCTGGGAAGGAGAGGAGATAAGGTTATCTTGAGTAGGCCCGCTGGGACGGAGAGGAGATAAGGTTATCTAAGGCTGTGACCAAAGAGGGGGGGGAGGGGGGGGGGGCTCATCATATAACTCTAGTACTGTAGTTTGGGTCAAAATCTGAATTATGCATCAACTTGACTGCACATTTCAACATCATTCCGACAGAGATAAGAGTAAAATGTTTATCAAACACAAAGAAATTGAAATTGAAAATGGAGTAATCCAGTGTTTGTGTTATTGGTACTCTATTCTCTTTGGTTGATAAAGGCAACAATGCCGAAATATTATTCTAGTTGTGTTAAAATGTGTGTGTGTGACTATTTCTACTACAAAAGACAGAAGAAAGGAAGAATTATTATTATTATTATTATTAGCGTCTTACTACCCGTTCGGGTTATACGCACTTACGCTAATGTGTAATGGTAGAGTGATTGTGAGATGAAATGGAGGACCTACAGTTTAACGTGGGATCCGAACCACGGTNAGATAAATCTGTGCCGGGACCGAGGATTGAACCCCGGCCGCCAGCATAGAAGTCTGACACCTTACCCTTAGACCACCAGGTCACCCAAGAAAGGAAGAAGATGTCACCTTTATGCATTGGACTCTTCCCACATTTTCCCTCTTTCTCTCGTCATTAAATTTACCCTTATTAGTTTGTTTTCCCTTTTTCTTTATTTTTATCAATTTCCATTATAAAATTATCTAGCGATTCCAGCCTCATTTTTAAACACTAACTTTTAATCAAGGGTTTATCGCACGTTGTGTGTGTAAAAGTGAAGTTATTTAAAGCTTGTCACTGTCCAAGGGTCCTTCATCAACATCTCCCAGATGATAGCCTGTGTCGGCCAACAGGCTATCAGCGGACACAGGGTGCCCAACGGGTTCGAGGACCGAGCACTGCCTCATTTTGAACGACATTGTAAGTATCACTTATTGATCGGCCTTGTGGCTGTTTTTTAATGGCTGAACTACAGATCAAGGGACCTTGAATTGAATAATATATAAGATATTCTAGAAGCTCAATCATAGTTTTAATATTTTTTTTGCAAATGGTTTTATGCTTGAAAAAACATTATCTTAGTTATTTATATAGCGTTGCACTAAAATCACTCAAAACATGTTTCATTACGCAATTTTTACTTTTTTTTAAGATTTGGATTTGAAAGTAAATTGTCAATTTGGATTCTTAAAATCTATATACATACAAAAATCTGTCTTCGATAATTACAAAGATTATCCAATAAAAATAGTGCAGCTTAAGTACTCGATTTAAGTTCAAATATATTGCCATTCAGAGACATATATATACCGAATGATTCATTGCAGCAAAGATTCCGGCAGCCAAAGGTTTCGTGGAGAACAGCTTCTACTCTGGCTTGACACCGACGGAGTTCTTCTTCCACACGATGGGCGGTAGGGAGGGACTGGTAGACACTGCGGTGAAGACCGCTGAGACGGGGTACATGCAGCGAAGGTTGGTTAAGGTGGGGCCCTGGTTTCAATCATGCTAATAACCTTCACTCTCTAAAACTTGAATCATGAGGATTGAATGTAACTTTGGTACCGTCTTGTATAATGTTATGGACCTAAATGAGTATAAGTAAAATTTCCATAAAGATAATTCAGTGTCAGTTTTCTTTAAGAGGCAACCATTACCTCTTTGTCCATTGGCAGCAGTGTAAAGTGTGAACTGTGTTCTTCTTTTCATTGTAAAAGGCCATATTGTGTTTGTCCCCCTTTTATATGTTTCTATCCACCTTTCCTGTACCTTCTTACAAACACATATTACTAATAATTTAGCTTGAGATTGTTTTATTTTGAATGGTGGTGAGCCTGCAACATGCATGATGCCTTGTTTTCCAGTCTCTGGAAGACCTGTGCCTGCATTATGACATGACGGTGAGGAACTCCATTGGCGACATTGTGCAGTTTATGTACGGAGGAGATGGCCTCGACCCGACCTACATGGAAGGTACATTCATGAACCATAGCCTGGTTTCACACGGACACTAGTTGATCAAGAGTTGATCAGCTTTTTTCTAACTTTATGTTTTAAAATATTTGGAAAGTTAGATATCTGTTATTATTTATAGCCTACATAAGCTATTTAGGAATGATAACTAGGGGTATTGAAATATCACGAGACCTGTTTTACAAACTTATACTTAACATATTGAGGTTATGTGGTATAGAGCACTAGGCTAAATCATGGTTTAAATTAGGAGGGATAGCCAGCACACTTACCTTGGTGATACTGGAGTAGATAATTCCTCTCCTTCCTACCAGCACACTTATTATTACATTCAATATAACATTATTCATAGTGCTGCTATCTATACAATGATGTCATAACTGAAAAACAGTCAGCTGTGGACAGTCAACCTTACAGTTCAACCAAAAGCATCAGTCTACTCTCCTGACCTGATGAAGCTGTCCGTGACAGTGAAAGCTTGTCCTTAAAAATGTGTTTATGTGTTTTTTAGTGTTATATCTAAACAATTTCTACTCCAGTATCACCAAGGTAAGTGTGCTGGATATCCCTCCTAATTTAAACCATACTTAACATATTAAAATTAATATCAAAATGTTTTAAAAGTTCATTGTAACATCTTTGAATGTATTACATTCATACGTACATTAAATAAATCAAAATTGAATCTTTTTATGAAATTAATAATGTGGCTTTTAATATGTGAATAATGGTAATTTATCTTTATTTTAGTGAAAATTAATGATAGCCAAACGAGTAGTAGCCGAGTTGCTAACTTAAAATTGCCAGAATAAATAGTACCAACTGCTCTTTTTACAATTGTCTTCTTATTCCTTAAACATATCAAAGTTTTACACTCAAGACAAACCATTTTACTCTACCAAAGAAGATTGGTAAAGACCAATTAAAATATGAGATTGATCTGGCTATTATGAGTCATATTGGGACCAAAAGTAAATATTTGAGATTTAGCCCTAATTTTTGTAATTTATATAACTACTATACCACTTGAGTTTGCTAAGATATTTCTTTGCAATTTCAGGGTCTGTAACGATAGTACAGAGCTCACTTTGGACAGAGGCGTGTGAAGTTGAATCCAATGTCATATTTATTTAAAAGATGTTTTGTTGTAGGTAAAGACTGCCCGGTAGACTGTCAGCGGGTTCTGGACCACGTGCGGGCCAAGTGTCCCGCCAAAGACGAAGAGCCGCTGGACGGTCCCAGCATCAACAAGGCCGCCGAGGAAATACTCAAGACTGAGGACTTTGACGGCTGCAGCAAAGAGTTCAAAGAAGAGCTCAGGTCAGTGTAAACATCTCATTTCCTTTGTTTGATCAAGTTCTTAGAGCTATCGTACCTTAGAACAGTCCTCAGCCTTTCTTTGGCTACTGCCCCGCTGAAGGATTATTTTACTCAGAAGACCATGGGAGTAACATTGTTTTTCTTCTGCTCACACCTTCTCTCATTTACAGTCAATTTTTGGTGCCTTAATTATGTTTTTTAAGGTTGTCGGATGTATAAAGGAAAAATAATTTTACTGCACATAATTTTGCTTACAGGATTATAAAGGCTGCATCTTACCTAACACGGTTCATACCTTTGTCATCCATAAAAAAAATATGATGCCCCCTTGATAACTCCAGTCCCCCAAATGGGGTTGTGACCCTAGGTTTGCAATTCACTGTTTTAAAAGGGAACAAAATCTTAGAATAACTTGTTGTAATAGCCGTCAGGTTCTACTTTTGTGGTTTTAGGGCGTTCATGGAGTCATTCGCGTCTCGGGTGACACACCTGCGCTACAAACTGGGTTATTCGGAGTCGTCTACGCTCCCCTCGGTTATCTTGCAGCTGGAGAGATTGACCGTGACTCAGCTGGTAGAGTTCTTCCATACATGCAAGGAAAAATACATGAGAGCTAAAATAGAGCCAGGTATCGTAGTGGTATAAATAGTTATGTTCAATAGCATGTGCTAACAATATATAGCACGCAGAGAAACACATGAATAAACAAGCAAAAACAAAACTAAATTAATTTAATAAATTGTTACTGTTCATAACAACTTAAAACTAGAGATGGAATCCTTAAATCCTCTGAAGCCCTCAAACCAAGGGTATTCGAGGATTCGAGAAAATTATGAATTCAAGACTCAAAATCCTTAAAAAAATAATTTTCAAGTGAAACTTGTTTTGGAGCTTTAATACTGATTATTACTGGTAGCTCGGAACCAATCATAGTTGTAGAATGAACTTAACAACCAGACTCCAGGCCAGTAATTTAACACTTAACTGAACATGTGAATGTTATAATGAATGGATTATAAGAAAGAATGTTAACATTTAGTTACTATTTGTATTTTCTATTGATCTACCATATATCTTTAATTCTAAGAGGCCACCGATTGTAAAATGCACCTTAATTTTTAGGAACCACCAACAGAAAAGAATCAGAAAGCTATCTTATATCTAAGAAATATTTTTATTACAGAATTCAATTTACTAACAACACACTACAGTTATTTATCGTTATGTGGTTATGTCTGGTTCTACTGAGCTGTCCTATCTTTATCGCCAATCTCCCATAGTACTCTTCTTATGAGTCATCAAGAGCATAGGTGAGGCAACATTTTTTAAATGAATGCCGAACCATTCTTTCTGGGTTTAGCTTCCAAGCTGTTTATACCAATTCTGACAATATTGATGCCGGGTCTTTCTTAATTTTTCCAGAAGATGTCGGTCAACAGCTAGGATTCATATTCCTTTCTCGACTAATTCTTAGACGGTCACACATGGAGGTAGGGCTTACGTGTAAAAACAAAAGGTGTGGTGCTGTGTGCAAAGCGTGGGGAAAAATTGAAAATAACTGCGATTCTAAGATGCACCTAATTTTTTATAGATGTTTAAATTGCATAAAAAGTGTGCTTAGAATTGAAGATATACATTATTATGTTTATGTTTCTTTTTATGTTCATAAATACTCCAAGATTCGTTGGAGACTCGTATTCGAGATATTGAGCTTATAAAATAGTGAATTCGAACCCAACTCTATAGATTCTTAATTTTTTGTTTAGGCACTGCAGTGGGTGCCTTGGGTGCGCAGAGTATCGGGGAGCCAGGCACACAGATGACCTTGAAAACCTTCCACTTTGCCGGAGTAGCCTCGATGAACATCACCCAGGGAGTCCCCAGGTAAAATTACCAGATCTGTTTACCTTTAAGCTTGTAAGGCAAGCTCCAATCCTGCGCTCAGAGAATGTTGGTGCAATTAAGCTGTTGTAGATCTACCTACCCCATCTAACATCTCAGTTTGAGGAAGCTTCAGTTCTATTCTCGTATGTGTTCAATTGTAGAAATTATTACAGGATTATTATTAGCTAGACATTACGCGACATACATAGAATTAGCATATAATAAAATTGCACGTATTTGTCGAGGTTTTAGTTTACACATCCATCATCATCATCATCATCATCATCAACAACAACAACTGTTTGCTGCCTGTGGCCGTGTCAGTTTAGTAACAATTTTCCATCCTCTTTCCTTACACACTTTCTGTCATCTGCTCCTCTCATTTCGGCATCCTCTCCCTTTCCATCCTCATTATGGCCCATACTATCTCATGTACTCCCTGTACTCCTCACAAACTTCATTTCCATCACTTCACACTTCACCGTGTTAAACTTCATTCCACTCTCTTTAACTTCCTCATTCTCTTCCTTCTCCCCCACATCGTCAAGTCGTCAGCAGACGTCATTGTTGGGTGGCTCACAAGATGGATCAGAAAGAGGCTCACTCTGTATTCAGATTGGCAGGTCGGGTTGTTATTACCGTCACCAGAGCAACTAAATGAGACAAACCTTGCGTTTCGGCAGGATCAAGGAGATCATCAACGCGAGCAAGCAGATAAGCACTCCTATCATCACAGCCTACTTGGAGAATGACACTGATGCCGAGTTTGCTCGCAGGGTCAAGGGTCGTATTGAGAAAACCACACTAGGAGAGGTAATCTATGGACTGTATCAAAACTGGGTAGGGGCGATCATTGCCTCGTAATATAGTAACAGTGTAAACCGTGTCATACTATAAATACATAACATATCTCTATAAGGTAAGCCTTGTTTCGCTTTATGAGGTAATTGTATTTTATTATTTATGGTATTCCTCTTACATGTTCCTATCTAAGCGTCCTAGCATTCTTTACAATTTCCCTTCTGTGCGTATCTTGTTCCCCAGGTGTGTGCGTACATCGAGGAGAACTATCTACCAGACGATAGTTTCCTTCTATTGAAACTGGACATCGAGCGGATCCGTCTACTAAAATTGGAGGTGGATGCCGAGTCCATCCGTTACAGGTTGGATAGTTTGGAAAAGTTCTGAACTTCACACGACATAGTTAGCATGCTACATTTTGTTTTAACCAAGGATAATAATGTTTAGTATACGTTTTGTTAGAGATCTGCGAGATTTAAATAGTGAACTTGTCACTTTTGAGTCTAATTGAAAAATGCCATGTCCTTGCCTTGTATTGTGAATCTGGTGCTGAATGGCTCATTGTCTACTTGCGTGGATGTGGGTTGTAAAATGTCCAGGGGGGCGGGAAATGGGGTACGGGTCTACGAGAGGTAGAGCCCAATAAAGAAGGTAGTGTGTAAAAGACAGAAACTGAGCAAACTGATTGTCGAAGGACCATAGGGCTCATAAAGACAAGATCGTGTAGGACTTACAAGTAGCTTAATAATTGTATTATATTTGTAAGAAGGTACAGGAAAGGTGTATAGAAACATATAAAAGGGGGACAAACACAATATGGCCTTTACAATGAAAAGAAGAACACAGTTCACACTTCACACTCCTCCCTGATGAGTTCCGATAGAATGAAACCTAGGTCGGGGGATTGGGCGGTGACGATCAATTTTCTTTAAGAGACATCCATTACCTCTTTGTCCATTGGCAGCAGTGTAAAGTGTGAACTGTGTTCTTCTTTTCATTGTAAAGGCCATATTGTGTTTGTCCCCCTTTTATATGTTTCTATCCACCTTTCCTGTACCTTCTTACAAATATAATGTAAGTAGCTTAATATGAGACTGTAGCTAATACACTTTAGTGCAACAGTGTACTATGTATACCTTGGTAGATTACACCATGACCCTCTCTGCCGTACCATAGTGGAATAATGCAAGGTAAGCCTGTAACTAACAAGGTATATTTCTTCCAGTTTTAAAAGGATGTGAAAGTCTTGTAGTTTTTACTCGCTGTTCTGTTGTTTCAGTATTTGCACTTCTCGGTTGAAGATTAAACCTGATTTGGTGAGAGTTGTGGGTGATTCCATCATAACGGTAAAACCCAACAAAGCTCACGCCAGTATCAACTACGCTCTGCAGGCCCTTAAGGAGACGGTCCCGAAAGTTGTCATCAAGGTATTTTGGTGCCACATTGTACGCTACTTTTATCTGGAAACGATTTATATTACCCTTATGTCATCATCATCAGCTGTTTCCGGGTCGCTTTAGTGAAGTGCCTCCATCTTCCTCTACCTTTCCAACCATTCTTCTCCGCTCACCTGACCTTATGTAAACATATTAAATACAAATAAGTATCTGATGATTAAGGAAAGAATCAAATCTGAGACTAAAAATGTATTTCCTCTTTTCTTATTGTTTGATAAAGGCAACAATGTCGAAATATTGCTCGATTTGTGGAAAGGGGGGGGGGGAGGTCTGAATGAAGGCACAGTTTCTTTTTCGATAATCAAATTTGGATTTCAGATTCAAAAAGGAATATCAATAGAAATAGAACTTGACCCATCTTTATTGTGATGCATTATTTATATGTAATTTTTATAATTAGAATCTACTATTTTATGAATCCAAATCTCAAATTTGAATCTACAATTTATCTACAAATCCTGGATTAAAATTAAAATCTTGGAACAAATTATAAATGTAAAATAATAATAATTTATGTTTATGTTTGATTCTTTAATTTGAAATTTTCTCAAATCCTCTAATTTCTAATATCCTCAAGGATAATGTTCTCTATCTATCCTCCCGTGTCCCAGGGCCTGTCGTCCGTGAACCGGGCTGTGATCCACAACGACGACTCTGGCGGACAGACCAAGTACAAGTTGTTTGTCGAGGGAGACAATCTCAGAGACGTTATGGCCACCCCTGGAGTCAAGGGAACCAAGACGACTTCAAACAACACGTACGAGGTGTTCACCACGCTCGGGATAGAAGCCGCACGGTACCCCACCTTCCAATGTCCTACGAATTATTCAGTCTTGCCAATTATAGAAATTAATTGATCATACTTGAATGATTTGCACTAATTAATTATGACTATTAATAACTAATACAAATCGGTAACAATATGCT
The DNA here is from genome assembly GCA_901482245.1 of Timema douglasi. Lineage (NCBI taxonomy): Eukaryota > Metazoa > Arthropoda > Insecta > Phasmatodea > Timematidae > Timema > Timema douglasi. Next base: position 77,800 of record CABEEJ010001591.1, read on the forward strand.
AAAGATATAGTAACATTTAATAAAACCTCTTTTCACTTTATGAGGTAGTTGTATTATATTTGTAAGAAGGTACAGGACAGGTGGATAGAAACATATAAAAAAATTGAACAAAAAATGTCTTTTACAGTGAAAAGAAGAACACAGTTCACACTTTACACTGCTGCCACTGGACAAAGAGGTAATGGTTGCCTCTTAAAGAAAATCGATAGTTGCCGCCGAACAAATATATTATACAACCACCTCATAAAGTGAAAAGAGGTTTTTCTTATAGAGATGTATAATATATTCGCATCCATTGTTCTTTTCCTGTGTTTGTCCTTTATGTTATACCCTTTACATGTTCCTATCTATGTGTCCGATCACTTTTTTAAATTTCCTCCCTTTTGTGTTTTTTTGGGTTTCCTCTTTTAGGAAGTTGCGTTGCGCGTTTCACACTCCTCCCTGATGAGTTCCGATAGAATGAAACCTGGGTCGGGGGATTGGGCGGTGACAATCAATTTTCTTTAAGAGACATCCATTACCTCCTTGTCCATTGGCAGCAGTGTAAAGTGTGAACTGTGTTCTTCTTTTCATTGTAAAGGCCATATTGTGTTTGTCCCCCTTTTATATGTTTCTATCCACCTTTCCTCCACCTTCTTACAAATATAATACATCAATCTAATATGTATTGATAGTTTTCATAGTCCTGCTAACTAATGTTTTGTAATCTGCGAGCTAATGGAGCGTGCGCGTGTTGTATTACGTTCAGAGCTACCATCATGACCGAGATCAAGCTTGTGATGGAGAACCACGGTATGAGTATTGACCGTCGCCATCCCATGTTGGTGGCGGACCTGATGACGAGTCGCGGTGAGGTGCTCGGTATCACCAGACATGGACTCTCCAAGATGAAGGAGTCTGTGCTCAACCTCGCCTCGGTAGGTTCATCTTGTTCCTGGGACCTACTGATTCCGTCGTTATAACCATTTGCTGAGCTTAGCACACATTTTCACATCATACTTATGTTAATAAAACATTTTCGTTGCTAACAAATGAAAAAAAACCCACCTCAAAACGTTATGATTCCATAGCCAATAAAATCTGTAGGTCCAAAATTAATAGTTCAAAACACTACGGGATACATCTTGGCAATTGCTGGTGCAAATAGTTAAACATTATAAAGACATTATAATTAGGGATGTGCGAAAACCACTCTTTCAATTCAAGACAACATTGATACGAGAATATGGAATAATATTGAGACACAAGATGAGAAAACTTTCGAATATTGTACAGTTTAAAGAGCGCTAAAGTTCCTCTTGACAGTTGGGCTGGCGCTTGCTTTGTATTACCTTAAAGTTCATTAAAACACTCGAGAGACAACTCATACACAGTTTGAATGTAACTAATAAAATAATAGTTGCAATGTAAACCATTTATAACTTAATTTGGTTTTTTGCAGTAAAAGTGCGACCTATTTTCAGGTTCTTGCGGTATTATAAGAAATAATTAATTCTCGGCTTGGTTTGAAGATCTCTTATGACATTTATTTGCCTTTTTCATTATTTTTATATATTTTTTTCCCCAAATTTCTAAAAAAAAAAAAAAAA
>CABEEJ010001591.1:113475-136785 GCA_901482245.1 Timema douglasi
CAAGGGGGGGGGGGGGGGGGGGGGGGGGGGGAGTGAAGCTACCAAGAGTCAGTCACATGATACGGCAAGAACCGCATCTTCCCGCGCGAGTTAAAACCAGTGATCCCCCCCTCGATTGAGGGTAAATATAAAAGATACTCCGCGGGCTTCAAGCTGGAGGTGATTGTGTTCGCCGAACTGCATGGTAGCAGAGCTGTGGAAACGGTTGATGAAAGTGGATTGGGACTTTCCAACTAAACCGTGTATTCACGAGTACACTGTGCTCCTTAAATTTGCACCAAAGACAGGTTTAGTAATAAACGATTATTAAGTAATACAATTTTTTTTTAAAGCTTCACATAATGGCCGCACCCCGACTTTTTCCCACAAAAATTAGGCACAACATATGCCACGATTATGCGGTGAGATACGATACGCAGTCGGTACGACCTGATTGGCCGGTCATGGCTTAGAAGGGCGAAATAAGAACCTAAAAAACCTTGGGAATTAAACGAGAGTGATCTGTGGGGACTATTGTCCGCCCTGGTGGCCCAGAGTGCTACCCAGGGTACAACAGAGGGGTTGTCTGTTGGTCGTACCTGTAATGGGCTGTGATGATAGTTATTATGAAGGTGTGGAGCCAGTTTGAGTCTTAACCTAACTTCCGTCTAATTTACCAACCCCTAGGGACTTTTGGGATCATTCCCCTTTCTGTAAAAACAGCCAAGGTACCAGCCGGGAGCCTCTAGAATATAAACCTTGTTTCCCCTCGACCAACATGAGGGCGGTGTTTGTTCCAGAGCTACTTCCAACGAGTCCTGTCCATCAGGAGCACCCGTATCGCCCAGATGTTGTCAGTGGTGGCCATGGTGGGCTGTATGGCAATGGCCGTCCCTGCCGCCTTCACTGGTATCATCGCCAGGGGCACGGGTGAGTCACAGGGGCCCCTCTTGGTGTTCGGGTAATTCACATACATACAACTCCACTTCAATTTGAAGGATGAATAACACCAGCACAAAAAGAAGTTGCTTAGTTGTAACCAAGAATGTGACCCGTGCATGTGTTTACATTTGTTAGCACTGCTTCTGTACACTATACACTTATATACTAATTATGCTAATAGGTTAGGGACAAACCACCCTTATTACATGATCTCTTCATCATTGGCGGTCTAGTTTAGGCAAGAGCAGCGCCTTAGACCATGAGGTCACCAAAGCGGATACGTTTTAAATAGTTATTTTAGTGAGAATATGCACATTCAAAGGCAATACACAGTTCTGAGGGCCATGTTATTCTAGTTAATTAATTTGTACTGGAAGGGTTAGCCAAGTGTATGCTCAACTTTGAGTCAGATCAGGGTGTGATCCTCCAACAGAACGTGCTGATTTTTTTTTTTCTATGGTGTGGCTTATTTCCAGAAAACTGTCAAAAGTTGTATTTTAAAATAAAGATAAACAAATAGTGCAGTATAATAATTAGAAAATGTTGACCTTACTGTAAATAATTGTACATATCGAGAGTTGCCGATGACCTATCTGTTTGGTTGTTGTAGATTGGGAGAAGGTGGACGGGTTCAACACAAACATTACGACCAATGAGGGAGAGATCGTCCTGCCTCTGGTCCTCCGGTTCCTGACACCCAGTGTGAGCAACAGATACGTTGATAATAGATGAGCTTGACCCGTGTTCGTCCATCTCTTGAGAGGGCTGATCCGATCAATAGTTTGGGTAGATCACATGCAAAGTTTGGGCTCTCAGTGTCGAAACAAGGGTCATCGCGCTCCCAAATTAGAGTCTAATGTATTGGCAACCAGAGCAAGTTCAATCGATATGTGAGACATACATTGCTTGGGATATTCCTACATTATTATTATTATTATTATCATCACCGCGTCTTACTACCCGTTCGGGTTATACGCACTCACACTAATGTGTAATGGTAGGGTGATTGTGAGACGAAATGAAGGACCTACAGTTTAACGTGGGATCCGAACCACGGTGGGAGGCCTGGCATTCCCCACATTCACAAGATGTCTTGTCAGAAGGTGAAGGAAGGGTTTGTTAATCAGATAAATCTGTGCCGGGACCGAGGATTGAACCCCGGACTCCAGCATAGAAGTCTGACACCTTACCACTAGACCGCCAGGTCACCGATATTCCTACAAAGATGAAGAAAAAAAAATTACAATAATAATGCATGTAGTTTATTTATCATCTTACAAATCAATAATTAGTACTTGTGATTCTGGTCTATATTTATTAAGTTCATATATAACTTTAATAAAACTGTATGCAAAGGTGGGCTGGGAGGTAAGAGTATTTAACAAATAACTAGTTTTTAGACATTGAAAAAATTGATTGATAATTATTTTGTTTTGATATCTGGAAATTATATTTCATAATAAATAACAATGAAGGTTCATTTTCATGAAGTAAATTAATTAAAGGGTAGATTACTTACTTACGAAAGTTCCGAAAATTATAATTATTGTTTTATGAGGTTTTTTTTACAGTCTGATAAAATGATTTAAAAATTGTTGGAACAATTTTCTTTAAAACTAATAAATCAAGACTGTTTATTATCACTAATCAGACAATATGTGTGTTTTCCTGTGAAAGTTTCTACTATTATGTAGTACCATTATTTCAGTTTTTATGACAAAATTAATTTTTTACACAATACATTGATTGTAACCCATTCGAGATCATTAAATGTTATCATTTATAATTTCTGAATTTACTTTCTGAATGTCTGATTATATCATATTAGCACACAACTTATAGGCCTATAAACTAACCTAAATCTAGCAGAGACAACACCCAGACGTTAATTCATGACAGGGGAAACACAAATTTCCACCAATGGTAAATTTTTCGGCCCTACCATGAATCGAACCCAGGATTCCTAGCTCGATAGACAAATACACAGCCCACTGAGATAAGGTGTTGAATAAAATCAAAAACTAAATAAACCAAACGTGAAAGAATGTTTGCTGAGCTAATAGAGATGGACTAATATGGAATTGTAATTGAACTTTCGTTTGTTTTCAGTGGGTGTCGTTCTTCGGCCTGGGAGCCATCTCGGCCGCCGTCATGTCCTCGGCGGATGCCAGTATTCTGGGCTCCAGTGCGATGTTCACCAGGAACGTCTACAAGCTCGCGTTCAGGCCTAACGTACGTACCTGACTTATTTCTATCAGTTGTAGATGTATATTGAATACCTTGACACACACTAAGGACCAGTTTCATAGTCAAGTTTAGTACGCCTCAAGTGCGGCGTTACACTAAGTACAAGATGACACCCACCTAAACCAGAATGGAATGGGCCGTTCTCGCATAGGAAACTGGCCCATTCCATTCTGGTTTAGGTAGATGTCGTCTTGTATTTAGTGTAGCGCCGCACTTGAGGCGTACTAAACTTGACTATGAAACTGGCCCTAAGTATTTCAAATAAATGGCGCCAAGTTGTCATCGCATCAACCATATGTATATTTTGATTTGAAAGCAAATTAATTTCAGCCACCATCTCATTAAGTGATTCAATAATTACTAATATATGCACATATAACTATTAAATAATTTTGTATCACCCAATATTTCACCATCTTTGAAATGAAATTATTTTTTAGTAAATAAAGTGGTGTAAAATTCCATGTGAAAATGTTACCAACAATTTCTTAGCTCATGGAACTTGTTTGTTATAACTCAAATGTTATCATTAACAGGACTAAAAGGACAGATATTAGCAAATGGGGTCCTTGAATGTCCCCCCACTCAATAAGGTTGGGAACCATTTCCTATAGCGATGTTTGTTTGTAGGCCAGTGAGAGGGAAGGTATATATAGCAATGTTTGTTGTTTGTAGGCCAGTGAGAGGGAAGGTATATATAGCAAATGTTTGTTTGTAGGCCAGTGAGAGGGAAGGTATATATAGCAATGTTTGTTGTTTGTAGGCCAGTGAGAGGGAAGGTATATATAGCAATGTTTGTTGTTTGTAGGCCAGTGAGAGGGAAGGTATCTGGGTGCTCAGAGCAGCTCTCGTCACGGTGTCTACCCTGGCAGCCTGCGTGGCTCTATTCATTGGCTCCATCTACTATTTATCGTGAGTAGCCCACACCACATATCAACAAACTATGTCACATGACAAACCTTGTGTGTAATGATAGTGTTTATCTATCAAAACTACATCCAATCCAGGAATGGAACTTTATAATTGACCCTAAAGTTAAACTTATTTTTTGTGCAACACCTTAGCTCAACTGGTAGTATGTCTGTCTTCTGAGCTAAGGCTATCTGGTTCGATTCCAGTCATGGTTGAAAAATTTATCATAGCTTAAATGTGGGTTCCCCCTTTCACAGTGCTGAATTAACGGCTGGGGACTGGATGTTGTGTCTGTTCTATATTAAAGTTAGTTTATGAGTCGTGTCCTGATATAATCAGTTTGTTCAGAAAGTTCTCGTTAAATACCTCAAATAAATTAAATATAAAAATGTACACGTTTAAAAAAATTTGTGTTATCCAATAATAGTAAACATCGCTCAAGTGTGTGTTGTGATTTTAGTATCCAAACAGATCTATAAAACTGAAAGTAAAGGGCGAAGGTCTATTTGTGCCGACAGCATGACACCCTTTATCCGCAAATGTTGGCACTATCATTGCTAACGACGGTGACCATTTGGTCGGTAGATCTCTCTCTCAGGCTCCCGCCGTTTAGATTGGTTTATTGGTGTTTAAAATGTCTGAAATATTGATTGACATGTCTTTATGTGTAGATACCTGTGTTCGGACCTCGTCTATGTCATCCTATTCCCACAGCTGCTTCTGGTTGTTCATTGGCCAAACGGGGTCAATAAGTACGGCAGTCTCACCGCCTATGCAGTCGGTCTCGTCGTTAGATTACTGGGTGAGTGATTAAAAACAGGTGACCTGGCGGTCTAGGGGTAAGGTGTCGGACTTGTGTGCTGGCGGCCGGGGTTCAATCCTCGGTCCCAGCACAGATTTATCTGATTACCAAACCCTTCCTTCACCTCTGACAAGACATCTTGTGAATGTGGGGAATGCCAGGCCTCCACCGTGGTTCGGATTCCACGTTAAACTGTAGGTCCTTCATTTCATCTCGCAATCACCCTACCATTACACATTAGCGTAAGTGCGTATAACCCGAACGGGTAGTAAGACGCGGTGCTAATAATAATAACAATTGAATTATGTTCTTGTGGAAACCTCATGTTGGCAATATTTTCCATTCCAGGCGGTGAGCTAGGTCTGGGTATCCCAGTGGTCATAGAGTTCCCATTCTACGACGAGGTCGCGAACATCCAGAGGTTTCCCTTCAAGACGTTCTCCATGCTGTGTGCGCTGGTCTCACACTTGCTGGCCAGCACGATCACCAGGATCATCTTCGAGCAGAACTGGCTCTCGGCCGACCGTTGGGATGTCCTGGACGCTTTCCCTCACCTCAAGACGGGGTTCGACTCCACTAACGAGAAGTACCGGGAGACGCCATTAGACGGCATGGTCGGCCGGCAGGACAGTGCGGTGTTGCCCATAGTGGCCATGGACGAAAACAACAGAGTGTTTAAGAATGGTTTGGTTAACCCCCTCCTCATAGATGGCAGTAAAGATAGCAAGTTTTAGCCTGAAAGTGCCTTTTGAGTTTCGACCTTTGGGTATCGACTGGCGGTGTTAGTTCTAGAGAAGGCTGTGAATTAGATAAGTATCGCAGTGACCAACTGCGAAGGTACGATGTTTATATTTCGTTAGGAGTACTACACATGTTCTTAAGGCTGGTAATGTTAGATGGCATAATATAAGAGATTTGTTTCGAATTTTAGATAGACAACTGAACAGACATTTTGTGTTAGAGTTCATACAAATACATATTTATAACACTCTTTGATGTAGATCGAAACAAAGAAAGCTCACTAAGAAGACAATACTCATGAATGTTCATTCCTAAATGAATATTTCATAGTTTTTACTCATTTTTCTATCAAATTAATCAGTTAAATAAGGGAAACTTTAGTATTTATAAATCACACCGACAACCAATCATTTGTCAATAAAAATATACTGTTGGAGAAAATAAAATAATAATGTTAAAAAGTTTGGAAAGTATTGCTGAAAAAAATTAAACACTTTTCTGTGTTCACTTGGTATTCCATTTTCTATCTTTATACACTTAGAGCCGGTGGCGCTCCACGGAATGTTTCTCCTCCTTGCCGCCGGTGGCGCTCCACGGAATGTTTCTCCCCCTTGCCGCCGGTGGCGCTCCACACAAAACAACTGCAGTTGAATGAGAGCCTTCACACGACGCACAGTCTTATGGCAATTCACTTATGTTAAACGACATGCTCACTCACATGTTCAATATAAGCTCGTCCAGAACTTTTGGACTCGACTAATATCGAGTATCGACTAACTTAACACATTATTACACTGATATTTTGAAATTAAGAAAACATTCTTGAAGGTTTGCAATTAAGTTATTTAGGTAATAATCTTACCTAAATAAAGTTTTCAGGACTGATTAAATTTTCTAATAATAATCAAGGAATAATGTAAATTTGTATAGTTCATTAAAAACTATTCAAAATGTATTCTGAAACATACATTGTGAAAATGAAAAAAAGCTCAACAATTAAACTTTCAGATTAATTTATTATTAAATCCACATAAGACAACTGCAGAAAGTTTATGCGTGTATTTAAATATTCAAATATCTAAAAATAAATATACATAATAATTTGATGAACTGTTGCATTTTTATGTATTTTCATTCTTTCATGAGTTTAAGTACATATTTATATTGTTTTTAAAATTCCGAGTTTTTTTTAAATGCTTATCTTTTCTTTGTTAATGTTCTTAGGTAATTTAAATAGGTTTAAAAAATTATTCACATACTATCTCAAGACATTATCGTCAATTTTGATTAAAGGATCTGTTTTTTACTGTTCAATCTAATGTCCCGTGTGAAAGGTCACCTACAGTAGCCCCGTGGCTTCTTTGGTGCTGACTGACAGCTCACAGCTGACTTCTGACAGTCAACATTTATATACAGATCTAAATATTGACTCTCAGAAGTGACAGCTGTTAAACACATGTTTTTGCAGATCATGTGGTTCGGCGTAGGGATACATAATTTGGTCTGGTAACTTTTCAAAGCCGTCAGTCAGGACCAAAGAAGTCACGGGGCTACTGTAGTTGACACTAAGAGCTTACCTTGTTAGTTTACACTATGGTAGAGCCACAGGGCCTGTCTAGCTAAGACTAAGCTTTCACCAAAGATGAAGTGAGAAGAAACATGTCACCTCAGGTTTGAACCTGGTTGGAGGTGTAATGTAGTTTAAAATTGTATTGGTTGTATTCACTAATACACTTCCTAATAAAGTATTTTAGAATATTATCACAGGTGCTCTGATTAGGCATCAAAGCAGGACATATGTTTTGTCGAGTCAAGTTTTTTTACAGATGAGCACACCACTCACTTGACCGGATTTTACTTATTAATGGCTTTATTCATTTGTTTGGATAATGTCACTGTAAATATGGGCATTTTTAAGTTACTAATTGATGAAATGTGTGTTTTTATTGATTTGTGGAGGCTATAATTTACAAGTCACTTGGCAACACTGTTTAACCCGCCAATGAGGGAATGTTTGGTAATCGTAAGTTGTGATTGGTATATTAAACAGCGATACAAACGTTGTTTTTGTTGATCATTTTCATTTAACAATAACAGAGGCATTATTTTAATACAAGTGAAATATTTTTGGAAAGAGAATTGTAATAAATTTGTTAAGCATGGTTTTGAATTTTGTGATGTTTAGAACTGGTAATTGTGAATCTGACAATAGTCTTTTTTAAATTGTGTAAAAGTAAAAAAGTTCCAAGGACTAACTTTTAGTACTGTCAGTACACATTGGTCGTACTGAACTTGAATATCATATTTTACATCTTACAAATCATGATTAGAATGTTATTTTTACACCATTTCTAAATCAGCGTAGGAGATGTTTTTTTAATCCTAGGTAAGGTAAAGCTTCAGTAAATAAATGTTGGTTAGTTAATCAAGAGCAATGTTTTATTTTTTTAATTTTCCAGCGTTTCACTACCCGTTCCGGGTTATACCCTTGAATGTTATTTAACACAACTTTTGCTCACAATTGTTATCAAACATACATTTTTGCTGCACTGATCTGTAAACACATTAACAAGCATATTTGAACATGTCTAAACTTGTCTAAACCTGTCTAAACTTGGCCTTGTTAGTCACAGAAGAAAGGGTTGTTTTTATGATGGACTTCTGTAAGGGGTGTCACAAAGAATACATGTACACATACTGAATACTGAAGATTACAAAGATCATGCACATACAACTGGATTGCAAATGGTTTGGAAAATATTAAATTATTAAATTAAATAACGAGTATTTGTTTTAGATAAGTATTAATTGACACAAATGAAACTAATAAAATAGGAAAAGTAGAAAGAAAAAGGGACCACTTCAAGAGATTTATACCGCAAAACTTTTTAATCTAAGAAAAAGTGAGTATTTTCTATTTAAAGTACGGGTTGTTTTAAAACTTTGGAGAATTCTTTTAAAAAATTATTAAAAAGCCTTTTAAAAAAAATGTTTTTAACTATTTTTATGAATCTTAGATCATACAAACCACTAAAAAGGAATATAAAATTAATATATCCTATACATTTGGTATATTCTGCTGATTTAGTCAAAACTTACGCAATCGCCAAATAAAATCACTTGTCCTCTTTAAATGGAATGAGCTAACATTAAAACAGGTACCTGGTTATAAGGTAACTTCATAAAAATAATGTCTTCAAAACATCAATTTTTTTATATCATACATATATCTATATCTATAAGGAAAACCTATTTCCCTTTATGAGGTATTGTATTGTATTCTGAAGAAGGTACAGAAAAGGTGACAGAAACATATAAAATGACCAAACACAACATGGCTTTAACAGCGAATTTTGAGAGTAAGTAATTAACACCTCCACTTTAAATTATTTAAACATTTAATAATAGATTAACACACGATATTCAATGATGATTAAACAATTTAGCTACAGCTATAGCATTGTCGTCACGTGTGTAAGACACCTTGAGAGTTATTCTATAGGTGTGTAAGACACCTGGAGGGTTGTTCTATAGGTGTGTAAGACACCTGGAGAGTTGTTCTATGGGTGTGCAAGACACCTGGAGAGTTGTTCTATAGGTGTGTAAGACACCTGTAAAGTGGTTCTACGGGTGTGTAAGACACCTGGAGAGTTGTTCTATAGGTGTGTAAGACACCTGGAGAGTTGTTCTATGGGTGTGCAAGACACCTGGAGAGTTGTTCTATAGGTGTGTAAGACACCTGGAGAGTTGTTCTATAGGTGTGTAAGACACCTGGAGAGTTGTTCTATAGGTGTGTAAGACACTTGGAGAATTGTTCTATGGGTGTGCAAGACACCTGGAGAGTTGTTATATGGGTGTGCAACCTACCTGGAGAGTTGTTCTATAGGTGTGTAAGACACCTGTAAAGTGGTTCTACGGGTGTGTAAGATTCCTGTAAAGTGGTTCTCTAGGTGTGTAAGACACCTGGAGAATTGTTCTATGGGTGTGCAAGACACCTGGAGAGTTGTTCTATAGGTGTGTAAGACACCTGCAAATTGGTTATACAGGTGTGTAAGAGAGCTGGAGATAACAACAACTAATGTTAATAGATGGCGTTGCAAACTCACTCCTTATTCACCGCAAACAAACATTGTTTCCTTTTGGAGAAATAATATGGATATGATGCCTGGTTGTTGGGAAATGCACAACTAAAACCGACTGGGAATTATCCGACAGACTAAAACTGTTAAAAAGGCTCGTCAGTTTGTTTATTAACACTTGTTGCCAAAATAACAAACAAAATTTAGTGAGTGAAACCAAACTCACTACAGTCATTTGAAAACATAATCAGTTAAAGCTACTGACAGTCCTGTAAACATTTTCATTAAACAGATCTTGAGACGGACAAAGGAATGAAAATTGACCTGCGCAGATATTGTTTTGATCGATAGTGACTGGAGTCTAATAATCTACACGAATATCTCAACAAAATCTTACTGAAAGTATTCCCTGTGGCTAAGAATTATTACAAGTCCATTAGAGAAACAGAACTTAAATATAAGAATTATCCCTTATTTCTTCAACAATCTCAATAGCCGAGTGGTATAGAGCAGGTCACACAACAAAACGATACGTGTTCAAATCCTCTCACCTCCATCCATTTTATTTTATATAATCTCTTTAATTATTTGAAAGAGTTTAACTGGAGTTTTTATTTTTGTCTGGCTGGGATTTTCTCGGAAAATTATTTGACAATAATTTTGACAGATGAGATTGACAAAAATTAATGGCCGCGATGAACCAAACGTCACATAACTAATATTTTAGATTTAAACTTTTGAAAACAATTTTCATCTGTGAGTTATAGATTAACGGGCTGTCATCGCAGCGCTGGCGCTCTCTTTATTATCTAAGCCAACCGACCCCGGTGGCTCTTTCGAGCAAGATTGCTAGAGCATTTTAATGTTAATAGATGGCGTTGCAAACTCATTCCTTATTCACCGCAGACTAACATTGCTTTCTTTTATTGAAATAGAATGGATGTGATCACTCGTTGTTGGGAAATGTCCAACTAAAACTTACTTGGAATAACTCGGCAAGCTAATACGGTTAAGTATTATTATCACCGCGTCTTACTACCCGTTCGGTTTATACGTACTTACGCTAATATGTAATGGTAGGGTGATTTTGAGATGAAATGAAGGACCTACAGTTTAACGTGGAATCCGAACCACGGTGGAGGCCTGGCATAACGGTTAAGTAGACTCGTCAGTTTGTTTTTGACACTTTTACCGAAATAATAAACAAAATCTAGAGAATGAAACCAAACTCAATAACGTCGCTTAAAAACAAAATCGTTTAGCAATACCGGCAGCCGTGTAAGCATTTTCATTAAACAGATCTTGAGACGGCCAGAGGAATGAAAATTGTTTTGATCGATAGTGACTGGGGTCTAATAATCTACACGAATATCTTAACAAAATCTTTCTGAAAGTATTCCCTGTGGCTAAGAATTATTCCAAGTCCATTAGAGAAACAGAACTTAAATATAATAACTATCCCTTGTTTCTTCAACAATCTCAATAGCCGAGTGGTATAGAGCAGGTCACACAACTAAACGATACGTGTTCAAATCCTCTCACCTCCGTCCATTTTATTTTATATATTCTCTTCTATTATTTGAAAGAGTCTTACTAGAGGTTTTATTTTTGTCTGGCTGGGATATTCTCGGAAAATTATTTGATAATAACTTTGCCAAATGAGACTGGCAAAACTTTATGGCCACAATGGACCAAACTTTAGATAACTAATATTTTAGATTTAAACTTTTGAAAACAATTTTCATCTGTGAGTTATAGATTAACGGGCTGTCATCGCAGCCCTGGCGGTCTCTTTATTATCTAAGCCAACCGACACCGGTGGCTCTTTCGAGCAAGATTGCTAGAGTACTTTAATGTTAATAGATGGCGTTGCAAACTCATTTCTTATTCACCGCAGACTAACATTGTTTCCTTTTAGTGAAATAAAATGGATATGATAACTCGTTGTTGGGAAATATGTAATTAATATCTGCGTAGTACTGGCGGTAAATTTTTTCCCGACCGTCACCGGCGGCTCCTCCGACCGGCGCCAAGCCCCCCGCAAACTATTTATTTTATTTCCTCATGTTTCTCGGTTCCTTCCTCTGTTTCCGCTCTGTCCCTCTCCTATGTACTTTTTTTTGTATTATTTTAAGGTCCTGGCGACCATTTATGAGCTATGGGGTGGGTTTTTAATTATATTTTCCCACCCCTAACCTACTGAGTCTCTTATTCAGCCCGCCAGGGCGTCATTGTATTTCTGTGTGAAGTTTTGTTATATGTTCTATGTCATGTGTGTTGTCAAGAGCCCCTCGGGGCTGGTGTCAACTGTTTGTCCTCCATGTTTCTACGTGTTTTTATTCATGTTTATATTTATGTTTAACAAAAATAAAATAATCCTTACAAACAAACAAAACACGACCGACTAAAACTGTTAAGTAGACTCGTCAGTTTTTTTTTTTGACACTTGTTGCCAAAATAATAGTGATGGGTCGAACCAGCTCTCGTTGACGCGAGCTAGCTCACATAAGCTCGCTAACTCAAAAGAGTCGTTCGTTCATATGAGTCATATCGTTCACCGCATTGCTGGCTCGCTCCCAATCCCTTCACCCCTTCCCTATCCGTAACTTGATGAGCGAGCGTAACTAGTTCTCACAATTCCCGTTCCGAGCGTGCAAATCTGTCTCTTTCCTTTCAACTTATGAACGAATTAAGTTTTATATGTAATTTATCCGAATCCTATTGCATTTGATTCTTTAATTCTATTACTTACTCATATTACTTATAATAATTAACCTTAGCATATAAACTTTAGTGTCTAATTCACAGAATTATGTCTAAGTGATGCTAGAAATATTGTTAGTTTAATATTGTAGGCAGTGCTGCTATCTAGTAACGATAGTAAGCATTTATAGTTGATTTTTTCTTAGTAGCGAACGAAGAACGACAGAAGAGTCGGGAATGAAAAAAACTCCTGACTCTTGCCAGAGCGGATGTACGAGAGCGAAAAAGTCGTGAGTAATGGGGCGTGAATGACTCGCTCGCGAAGCCAGAGTCATTCGTTCACAGCTCTCGTTCAAGAGTCGTTCAATTTGAATGACTCGCTCACGAGCGACCCATCACTACAAAATAATAAACAAAATTTAGTGAGTGAAACCAAACTCACTGCCGTCATTATCGTTTAACATTACCGGCAGCTGTGTAAGCATTTTCATTAAACAGATCTTGAGACGGACAAAGGAATGAAAATTGACCGGCGCAGTGCCCTTTTTGTTATGGTCCGTCCACAACCCCAAACCTTCAAACCTGATCTGCACAAAATACAATAAACCCAGGCCATCAGTCCAGATAATGAGCTCAAAATTTAACTACTCATTGACTCCTTATTAAAGGACAAAATAAAAAAACTGGTATTCTCTTTACATGCACGGATAGAAATTGTGAACCAAATGAAAGCTTCTTATTTAAATAAAAATACAATGGCTATTGTAATGTGTCTCCAAATTTATATAGGGGTGCAGAAAAGAGAGTAAGGGAGGGGCCGCAGCCCCCCTGCCTGTTAAAAAGATAAAAGACAATTACTGATCAAATTGCCTTGTACTGTCGGCAGTGTATTAAAATCTATTAAAGGAGCCAAATTCATTTACAAGGGTCCCACAAGCTCATTTTCAGCCTAGCCCTTCTCCAAACCAAAAACTTTCCTAAGCCCCTACATTTCTAGAGTGTAGATATATTTATATACACAAAGGAAATGACAAGATAATTGTGAATGGAATATTTCATCAAAATTTAGCTTAAAAATAAAATGTGCGTGCCTACCTTGTGTGTTGGAAAATGAATATTAAATACTTTGTAAAATATTGCAACACAAGACCAAACATTTATCATATTAATCTACAAGTATTGGGCTTCCTTAAAGTTAATATTGGTTTTTTGCAACTTTGATAACTGTTGTGCTTCATAATATTTCAATACGTTTATATGACTTTTAGAGGTGTTACTAGTGACAACAAGGATCCATAATGTGCTGTGACAAGACTTGCATGTATTATTGTTAACACGTAAGGTCACAGTTTTTACAAATAGTAACATATGAAGTCAATCCAAGTATTTAAAAATGTGATAACACAATGGATCGGAAATTATCATTTTTTGATACTATTCATATACAAACACAGCAAATTTAATGTGTCAAAATTTTAAAATATGTTATCAGTTGTGTTATGAAGATACTGTATTGTAATTTTAGTGGATTTAAATATTTAAAGATCAGATATTGAAGAAAAAACTAGACAACCAAAGATGTTTGGGATTAAAGATTTTAATTTAATATATCAATTAAATGTTTGAAATATTTGTTTTAGAAATGAAACATTTGAAAGTCAGTAAATATTATTTTATTTGTTTTTCATTTAAATATATTGTATAGAGCCTACTCCAAATCTTCCTTTTCTCTTGTGATTGATATTAGGCCAACCGTCACAATGGGATTGAATTACAATCCCAAAACCAATTTGAATTTAAGTCTTGGTTAGAGAGATTGAAACTCATATCATTTAGGAGTGGAGGGGTATTTAAGATTCATGTGTAAGAAATTAAAACCAAGTGTTTAAAACAACAACAAAATTAACCTAGGTTCTGTTACTATTGTTAAAACGCTGTGACTTAGAGATTATACCAATTAGATGGGTTGTTTTGTAATATGTACCCTTCATTTGCAGGCTAGCAGGCTTTCCTCACACGGATCCACTGTCGCACCCGTTCAGGGTAAATGTAGTGAATATATAACATTAGCGATTACAGCTTGACACAGGAATCGAACCCAGGACCTTTGGCTTAGTAAGCCAATGTTATAACCACCGAGCTATCGCGAAGATGTCCCATGCTCAGGGTGATTCTTCACTCATATCTTAAGGCAAAGTCTGTGACGGACAAGTGGAAATTGTTAGCTACATAGAGTGCTCGGTTAATACCCCGAGCTTTCAGATAACGCATCCACCTTTGACTTGGGCGAGCCTTAAGATGCCACGTGTACAATTATAATTATTGTTTTTAGTTGTGAACTTTTGAGGCCTACAGTTTTCCGAAAATTGTGTGGGACTTGCCCTTCTATCTACTTATGACAAAAATAATTCATAAATCTGGAATGAGATGTCACAAATAATCATTAAAAGTATATGTCGGTAATATGGAATTAGGTAATGAAGTATGAATGAATAAATAAATTAACAAAAAAAAACTTTTTGAGATAAAGTAAATGTATTTGTTAATTAATTTGTGTTCTCATGACTAATATTTAGCAAACTTAGAGTCCACACAAATACACACACACAAATAGTTAATAGTTTTAATGACTTGATTTGATTGCAAGCCCACTGACGGTCCACAATAGTGAATAATTAGTGTTGAACACTATGTTGGCAACATTGAACACGCTCAGTCTTTCATCTTGTGACACGAGAGGGGCTTTGAGTTGAGCACCAACCAGAAGATCAGCCAATTAGGGGTGAGTATCGCGGTGGCGACACTGAACACCCAGTTGCCGTACACCGAGCTGTCGATGATGGCAAACACCAAGGCTTGTTTGGTGGCCCCGAGGGATCTGTCCAACACCTCGTCCCAAGGGAGCTCCGGGAAGGTGATGAGTGTGAAGATGGAGACGACGATAGTGAGTAGAAGTAGAGGATGTAGTAGGAGCCATAGCAACTTCTGGAAGAGCGACAGAAACCTGCAACAAACCAACACTAGTCCTGTACTTTGTCGCTCTGGGCCGTAGGTTTAGAATAACTCGCTCAGGACCTTGACACCTGTGGGGAGTGTGTGTCGATAGCTCATTGGTTTGAGGGGGAGGGAGGCATCGAGGTACTGGTGGATGGAAAGGGAGGAATATTGCGATGGCCTGGTGGCTTTGGGCGGAGTGAGGTGGTGAGAAGGTGGCAGGATGTGAGTGAGGTGGTGAGAAGGTAGCAGCGAGGTTCCTGGAGGTGAGGGATGTGAGTGAGGTAGTGAGAAGGTAGCAGCGAGGTTCCTGGAGGTGAGGGATGTGAGTGAGGTGGTGAGAAGGTGGCAGCGAGGTTCCTGAAGGTGGCAGGATGTGAGTGAGGTGGTGAGGAGGTGGCAGCGAGGTTCCTGGAGGTGAGGGATGTGAGTGAGGTAGTGAGAAGGTAGCAGCGAGGTTCCTGGAGGTGAGGGATGTGAGTGAGGTAGTGAGAAGGTAGCAGCGAGGTTCCTGGAGGTGAGGTGGTGAGAAGGTGGCAGCGAGGTTCCTGGAGGTGACGGATGTGAGTGAGGTGGTGAGAAGGTGGCAGCGAGGTTCCTGGAGGTGAGGTGGTGAGAGGGTCTAGCTAGCATCCAGAGAGAGAGCTGGTCGGGAAGTACCCGAGGTGTCTGGGGAGGAGGTAGGTTGGCCTTGAGGTTGGGGGGTTGTCGTTCTTCTTCTGACCGGAACGTCAGTTATAGCTCACTAGTAAGGCTGGGAGGGGAAGATTGGGAGAGGACTCAGGGTAGCTCTGAACAGGAGATCGTAACGAGTTGGCGGGTTTAGGGCGAGTATAGTCCACCGTCGGATACCGCGGTGAGCTGGCGGGCAGGAGGTTAGGAGAGAACACGTGTGTGAGGGATGTGTTCCGGCTGATGTCATGTGGCCCGGAGTGTGTCTATTGATTGCTAAGAGGGAGTGTTGGCTCAGGATGGCTAGGGAGTTACTGGCCCGGGGAGGAGGGGGAGAGAGAGGGCTGTAACACAGAGTGAGAACAGGTAACAAGGTAACAAGTTCATGTCAAATGGTAAATATTCTAGTCATCAACTATAAGTCAGAGAGACTAGGAAAGTGGAGGACACGGGAAGGAGAATGTTAGCTGTCACAAGGAGAGACAGGAGACAGTAGAGAGATGGGAGGAACAGATAACAGAAAGTGTGCAAGTGAGAGGAGAAGAATGGAGGCATATTACTGAACTAACTCGGCCACAGGCTAAAAACAGATAATGATGATAGTATGTAAATAATCAAAGCTGGTAGTAATTGAACAACATGTTGTAATGGTGGCATCATCTATCAATTTTGGACAAAATCTGTACTACTTTTATTGAATATTAAAACTTAGATTCCACTTTAATTGTAATAGAAAAAGTGGCCGTTGCACCCCCTCTGCCTCACCCCCTCTCCTACTTTATTTTTGATATTAATTCATCAGAGACAATACTTTCCTTAACTATTAAAATAGTAATCACCTGTTTTTAGCCGGGGTCATCCAGAGTGCAGGCGGTGTGTAGATAGTAGCGGCAAGCAGCGCGAGAGAGAAATTGTGCATCGAAACAGCGAGCAGCAATGTTGCCAACTCAAGAAGTGCCACAATGTTCAACAGAGTCCAACTCTCCATGTTACCACCAATACTACACAAAATAAAATATCCAGGGTTGTTTTAATCATCCAAACTCAGCCAAACACACATGTTATTTAAAAATCAGCGTAATATTTTTTTTTTAGCATGACACAACAAATCAAAAATATGAATTTAATTGATTTGATTCGAGTTAGTTTCATATTTAAGAAAGTTGTCTTCACACACATTCCTGTGAGTGTTGGTAGAACCACGAGCGAACTCACCTGCTGGCGAGTAGCGGTATCAAGATCATGACGAGCGCTGCGACCACGTAACCAACGTAGATGGACGTCTCTGTGGCCAGCCCTCCCCACTCTAATCCCACGGTAGTGAAGGGGCGAGGGGCCGACAGGAGTGCCACTCCCAGAACGTGTGTTGCCAACACGGCCACACCGACTGGCACCAGACTGAAGTTGACAACCTGACAACAAGGGCGCAGCGTTTAAAGGTGAGCTCATCATCAGCGACTGTTTCCAGTCTGTGGTCAACTGTAACCATCTTCCTCCTTTAGTTGCTGGGCGTGATCTAAATAACTTAAAAAACTATCTACATTTTGTAAAAATAAGAATTTAGCTTTTAGTTTTTGTCTTATTATTATTATTATTATTATTATTATTATTATTTAGCACCGCGTCTTACTACCCGTTCGGGTTATACGCACTTACGCTAATATGTAATGGTAGGGTGATTGTGAGATGAAATGGAGGACCTATAGTTTAACGTGGGATCCGAACCACGGTGGAGGCCTGGCATTCCCCACATTCACAAGATGTCTTGTCAGAGGTGAAGGAAGGGTTTGGTAATCAGATAAATCTGTGCCGGGACCAAGGATTGAACCCCGGCCGCCAGCATAGAAGTCTGACACCTTACCCCTAGACCGCCAGGTCACCAAGTTTTTGTCTTGAATAATTATGAAGTTAAAATGATAAACATGTTTGTTTTTTCTAAAATTAATTGTTTGTAATGGTATGCATTTATATAAACGTTGTAGTATCAATGAGATAACATCTGTAATAAATAATAATATATAGATAATAATGATTATGAGTTTGATTGATTTTGATATTTGTAAGAATTACTTTATTAATATTTTCATCTTGTAATTTATTTATTTTAAAATTATCAATGATTTGAAACATGGCTAAGTGTATGACAAGTTGTTAGGCTTTAACTTCAACAGACTAAATAAATAAATATAAATAAATGAAAGATGAATGACAAACATTTGAAACATTTAAATGGCAAAGTTTTGGTTATAATCTGCTTTATTGACATTTTAAAAATTAACAAAAAAAACAGTGCAGTGTTTATCCGTATCTCAAATATTTTGCCGTTTTGACACCATATCCAAAAGTTAAGAACTTAATCAGAAGGTTTATGACCATAAATTGGTTTTTAAGATGTTTAGCTGTCACGAAATACCAAAGTTACTATGAAGAGACTATAAAATTATGGTTTAAATTAGGTGAGATAGTCAGCACTTAACTACTCTCTTAACCTGAAGCAGCTGTCTGTGACAGTGAATGCTTGTCCTTAAAAATGTGTTTTTTTTATTGTCCTATCCAAACGAGTTCTACTCCAGCGTTACACGGGTAATTGTGCCGAATATCCCACCATTTAGCCGAGTGCGATACCAAATAACACGAATTGACAATTTTATTTTCAGCTGCTTGTAATCAGTTAAGGTACTTGTAATCTTGAATTTTCTCTTTTAAATTGGATTACAAATTATGTAGTTATTAGTGCTTATAGAGACTAAATTACAGGCCAATTTTCATGGAAAGGGCCTTTTGATAATTACAAACATATTTTTTTTTGCAACTGAAATTGATAACAATAATTTACAATTTTATTAGTGCTATTTTATAGATATTAATATTATTATCACATGACTCTATGTATGAATACATGAATAATATCTGGTAACTTAGTTGTCTTGACACGAGAAACGCACTGTACCTGTTGCTCAACAGAATAAGCTCCATCCCCTTCTCCGGAGTGTTCTTCCTTGTCGATTTCACGAATATCCTCGTCACCTTTCCGACCGGCCGGAGCAGAGCCGCTGTCCGCGGGATCCTTCTGCATCCTCAGCCATAGACCAAACGCTTTGATTAGTAGGGCTGCACAAAGCAGGCCTAAAGGAGGCATGTACATCCCTGGGACAAAAACAATCTGTTTCACGCGGCGAGAAATATTTACAACAATTATCATTTGTAAGAGTGAGCGAATTTCGTCCAAACAAACAGAACATGTTTGAAAACGAGACCCGACGGATAAAATTAAATTAGAAGAGTTGGAAAGAGAGGGGAAATGTAAACAAATTAAAAATGGCGCCAAATGGATAAACTAGATTAAACATTGAAAAGGAGATAGAAGGGTAAAGTCTATCCACGTATCAGAAAACTGTACGCCTCAAAGTTCCCAATAAACACATAATTGTGTAATGTCCAGGACACGTCAGTCCTACCCCAGCAGACTACAGCTAGAGGTAGGTCATGGTCACTTAGATACGGTTTAAACTTGTGTCCGACATGCGTGGTGGTCGCGTTGACAGGATACACAGTTCAAACAATTGGTTTTAACAAACTGACGAATGATCATTGGCCCTACCGATTGCACTATGACTGATGATCTGATTGGATCGACATCGACCGATCTCTACAAGAGATGTTCATTCACAGATCTCACCTAAGAGTTACTAACAAGAGACCTATCACTATTTCTCAAAAAGGAGCAAGAAATAACGGTGTATCGTAAGTTATGTTTTCAAGGTTATATACTTCCCTAATTAGAAGGTGAGCTTTCTTCTTAAGTTACCAGTCTTAAGGTTGTTGTTTTTTTACATATTTTACTTTGTTTCCATATCATTAAATATTATTTTAAAAATAAATATTATCTTTAAATAACATTGCTTTGAATTTATTTTTTATCAATTCACATATATGTATAGTTAACTATTCGAAACACTAGAAAGTGAATATTAATTCTAAAGCATATTTATTTGACTGATATCTTGTGGACTAAATTAATAATGTATTCACATATTACCTATGGAGATATATCTGTCTGTGGTCGGCTGCAAATAGAAGAAGTACGATTGGTGGAAGCGTTCCAAGAGGTTATTCAAGCTACGGAACAAGCCCTCCATCACACTGTGGACATAACACGACACCCATCAGATATGTATCGGTACCTTTAACGCAATATTTTATCACATACTTGTTTATAATATTTCATTCTACGCAGATAAACCAAGTTTCCATCACATGTAATCCAAATACTTGTTTTCATAGATATATTTATTTGTAATACGTAACAGCTCAAAATGGTAGTAATTAAAGATGAGTATTTTTGTTAATATTTTTATTGGTTAAGTTTTGTAATTGTCTAAGCAGGATTATTTTTTTTCAAGAAAAATCGAAGCTGATATTTTTTTATGAAGCCAGGTCAAAGGTTCGTGTTATACGTTTATGTACTAGTTACGCAAACAGTTTTAGGGATTAGGACGGTTATATTTAGAGGAAATATACCCACATTTGTGTGGAGGGCCTCAACCAACTAAAAATGCAG
This sequence comes from Timema douglasi, assembly GCA_901482245.1. Classification (NCBI taxonomy): domain Eukaryota; kingdom Metazoa; phylum Arthropoda; class Insecta; order Phasmatodea; family Timematidae; genus Timema; species Timema douglasi. The sequence continues at coordinate 134,108 of CABEEJ010001591.1, forward strand.
GGCCTTAACCCATTTGTAGCCCAAGCCTGTTTATATTTGTATGAGCCAAAGAATAAATTGTTGTTCTTGTGACTTTAGGCTGACGGTTGCTCCAGAAGATGAGTGGGAGGGACATTCATGGTTGTTAAATGGTATTAGAACGCCTCAATCGAGACTATTTTTATTTCTTGTCATTATTGAAGCTGGAGCACCTCCCCCCAATTTACTTTGAGCTGTTGCGACAAGCGTGCTAACTCCGTTTCTCCCTTCCCCCTCCCCTCCAACACTTACATGTACGTAGAAGAAATACGATGAACAAGACTCGATGATGGTATTTCCCAACAAATACAATGAACAAGACTCGATGATGGTATTTCGCAACAAATACAATAAACAAGACTTGATGATGGTATTTCGCAACAAATACAATGAACAAGACTTGATGATGGTATTTCGCAACAAATACAATAAACAAGACTTGATGATGGTATTTCGCAACAAATACGATGAACAAGACTTGATGATGGTATTTCGCAACAAATACAGTTTGACCTCTGTCTTACCGTCCTAGTTGGTAGAAAACTGCTGGACTGCCCTTCTCTTTCTTCTCGAAGCCTTCCAAAGTGACAGCTTCAATTCCAAACCTGTGGACCAAGTTACGACTCGTTTCTGTATCGAGTAGGAATATATACGAGCAGGAACAACATGGCTGACAAGCTAAAACATTGCTTACTGTGGAGAAATATGGCCTGTCGTAGCTTCGCATGGCTTATAAGATAACTTTATAGACTAGGAGAGGCACAACATCCAGTCCCCAGCCATTAATTTATCACTGTGAAGGGGTAATCCCCCATTTCAACAATAATACACTTTTCTGCCATGCCGGGAATCGAACCCGGGACTCTTAAATACTTAGACAAACATGCTACCGAACGAGTTAGGGTGTTGTCATTTTTTGACTAAATTTAAATAAAAATATATCTTTTAATGAGTGTGTTTGTGTGTTTGATAACATTGATGTGTGTGTGACATCCCCTCATCCTCACCAAGTGTTTCCAGCCCGTGGTCAGGTCACTGGTGACAGCTAACATGCTCTCCTAGTCTCTCTTACATTCAATGTCCTTGTTTCTCCTGGTGACAGCTAACATGCTCTCCTAGTCATCTCTTACATTCAATGTCCTTGTTTCTGCTGTTATAACAATGTGTCTCTTGTGAACAAACTTGCTTGTGTTGTGTTCTCTAGGCTCCTATGATCTGTACCTGAATCTCGTACTTCTCTATGAGAGGAAAGGATTGCAATTTGGGAGTGTAGATTTAATCCCTGACCTGTGGAAGAGACCGTGGTTGCCATTGGGGATCCCCGTGGCCTGAGTCGTAACCATAGCCATGAGTGTTTTCAATTGGTGAAACCATTCTTTCATCGGGTCTCGGTGGTTAGAGTTTTCCTTGACAACAAAGACCAAACAGAGTATGAGGCCCCCCACCAAGTTTTACTGAAAATAATATATTTTTAGTGTCTAATATTTAAGCTGGTTATCTTACTGTGCAGTATATAATTTAGGTCAAAGATAGATCTCTTTATTCTGCGGTAGTTAGATTTTAACCATATCTCACTTAATATAATATTTAGCACCGTGTCTTACTACCTGTTCGGGTTATACGCTTTAAGTACTAATTACGCTAATAGATTAGGAATTGGGAAGGTTGAATTAGCGGAAGTGAACCCACATTTGCGTGGAGAGGGAGAGTGGAAAACCTATCTCACTTAATGAACCACCAATTCAAGTACCGTGAACTTAAAATTCAGTTTATTCAAATATTTATTACCAAATTTTACAAAAAAACTCTAGATCTTTTGTTTTTGAGTATTAATTTTTTTCATATTTCCACTTACATGAAAAATTATAAACTAAAATAATATATGAGAGTTGAAATATAGAAGTTGATAGTTTTATTTAAAAATAATCTCAACAATTACCCAAGAATAAAACAAAACACTAAATGAATAAACATTTAACGAAACTAGAGTTGTGTTGTACCCTATTTTTAAAGGTGTGCTTCACCCCTTCCTTGGAGCACATTCTGTGGACCAGGTTGACGAGGTCAAGGTTCGGCAGTTGACCATTGAGTCCCTCCACCTTCACATCAACATGGCCGATCTTCTCCGCATGTAGCTCAAGGTTGATGGCCGCCTACACGACAAGGAGCACCACAACTATATAGTGTTAGTGGTTTCGCCTCATTGGGGGTTCGACTAACCTCACATTTACACTTTATTTTGTTTTTCAATCAAGAGAATAACATTGTGATCATTTAGAAAATATATATGTATGTTTTTGTTGAAAAAATAAAGTGTTTCTTTTGAACTCTAATGGGGGTGGATCCATATTTGTGAAAAGCAGTTGGTTATCCCTGTCAAATGTTAATTTCAATATAATGTGTGCACATGCAGCCTCCGTAAGTTAAAACTTGTACAACTCATGTTTTAATTGGTTTAGGCGACTTCACTTATTTGTTATTTCTTTTTTTAAATGTCTAAATAAAATATTATTATTATTATTATTATTAGCACCGCGTCTTACTACCCGTTCGGGTTATACGCACTTATGTTAATGTGTAATGGTAGGGTGATTGTGAGATGAAATGGAGGACCTACAGTTTAACGTGGGATCCGAACCACGGTGGAGGCCTGGCATTCC
>CABEEJ010001591.1:137638-148114 GCA_901482245.1 Timema douglasi
CATCCTTGGCCCAGTACTTCTGACCTACCCCAACACAGGGACCAATAAACATGTAGCATGTCATAGCATGTTCTGTCACTAGGAAGATCACATCCTTGGCCCAGTACTTCTGACCTACCACAACACAGGGACCAATAAACATGTAACATGTCATAGCAAGATCGCATCCTTCGCTAAATCTAAATAAAGATTCGTAAAACTATATTTTCAATTATCATTTCAACCAATACTGCAATTAATTGGGGAAAGTGAAGAGATTGTTTGAAAATAGGTACTTTTAAAGGAAGGCATTTTATTTTAAAATGGTTTTGTGTTTTACTCTCTTCAAAACAACTAAATTCCTGTAAACATAAAAACAAACAGCACTAAAACATAATTAATTCTCTATGAAATGTAAAGAGTTGACAAAAACCATTATAGGAAACTTAGTGTAACCTCCCTCTTGGGCTGTAACTATATTATTCCAGTTTAAAAAAATATTAGAATATAAAGTTAACTTGATTTCAATTCCAAACATTTTAGTCATTTTATTAAATAATCACTGTACTGTAGGTCCTGGGATTAAAACCATCAAAAATACATCTCTCTTTTAATGATTATAAAACCTTTTATACAGATGAATGCACCTCGGGGAGTAGTTGGATGTGTCTGGACTCTTGCAAATAATGAAATAGTGTCGAAAGAGGCAAAGATGGCGGTATATAAAGGTGTGTTAACGTTAACATTGTTTTATGAATGTGAAGCATGGGTTTGTCAGGAGAAACACAAGAGCAAGGTGTGCCCACACCTCTCGTGGACCCATCTAATGCTGTGGGCGACAATGTGTCAGCCCCCGTTCTCACCGGTGTCGATGTTAGGGGTTCACGCACTAGACTTGGGGCGCGGCACAACAAGTCGTTATGAAGGGGTTGTACGAAGAAGGCACTCGGGATGTTGTCACACAAGTATTTATTCAGAGACTCTAATTCCACTCCTTGGTTGGTTCGGTTACACAACTGTTTATAGAAAGAAACCCCATCTCCATTCCCGCAAGTTACAACTTCGCAGTCACTACAAACTGCTCTCAACGGGCCTAGAACCGAAGAGCCAACGGCTCGTGAACGATCGGCCCTCATGGGCGTGAATCCTAAACCAGACTGAGGGGACAAGCCACTCAACTCGACGCGCCGGGCGCGACGAGGCCGCGCGCAGCCAACCGCGCACGGCAAGAAGGGGGGAGGGGGAGCGGGCAAACCGTGCAGCGCGCGGTCCCAAAAAATAAGTGACGAGAACTCGGCACAAAGGTGAATGCGATATCTTAGAATAAGATAGCTAGGAAATGTGGAAAAACTCGTGTGGACAGAGTGAGCGGGTGCTGAAGGAGTGTGGCTAAATGTTGTGGACAAATATGTAAAAAAGAGAAACCTTAAGAGTTTTAATAATAAACGAGCATGTAAGACTCTGTGTGTGGATGTTGAAGGGAGAATGCAAGGCCAGGGAAGTGTGGAGGAAGTTTGTGAGGATGGATTAAGTATGTAGTTGTTGTTTTGTAAACTTATGATGATTTAATAATCCAAACAAATAGTTTTTTTTTCTCAAATATTCTAATACTTTAAAAATTAAAACAATATTTTACGGTAAGTTTGTGAAATATTCCAAATGAGATATCCCGGCCCATCCCGAGGATTTCCATGGCATGAAACTAAGTAATTATTTCTCATGCAAAACTATAAATTAACAAATTATTTTGAGGCAATAGTTTTGTTGATACTAACGTCGGAAGAACTTGGCCAGTGACAACATGAGTGCGATAGAGGGCATAGTCCCAGGGTGAGCACTGCTAGGCGGGCGGTAAGGAACAGAGAGCACCAGAGCTTCCGTACTTGCGCTGCGCGGGGCCCGCAAGATAGCGTAAACATTCTTACCGGTGTATTTCTGAAATGTAATACATTTACATCTATGTAACTTTATAAAAATAGCCCTTTGTAATTATAAAACATGGTTTAGTTAGTGATGGTGCACATTAAGATCGTAACACACGAGCACGACTTACCGTGCCATATCCGAGGGGATAGTTTAAAGTGAAGTTGTGCGTGTAGACGTCCAGACTCAACTGTCGGAACTTTGCCAGAAGCCACGGATACGGCACGCTGTCCGGATACCTTGAAGACTCCTCCAACAGCTCGGACTGATAATTCTTTGCAGTCATGTCCTCATCAAAGTCACCCTTCACCAGTCCCGGGAGGAGAGCGTTCTCAGAGAAATATGTTCCTGAAACAAGGGAGCTTGTTCACGTCGGTGCGATCTAACTGGCACGACACGTGGGATACTTACAATCAAGGAGACGAGGTTAGGGTAGACAATACGTGGGCAGCTTGTGTCAAGTTGGTAAACCAAATAACTAGATTTAGCAGTCAGAGATAATCAGGATGAAACTAAGAACATAGTACTTTTCAATCAAGTGAGTCATAATTCCCTCCAGAGCTGAGATTCGTGACCTTGAGCTCGCGCTCAATGTTTCATGTTCACCAAAGTCCATACCCCATGCCCCTCATTTTATAATTTCACACCCGCTTCAGTGGATATTAATATAATTGAAAAAAAAAGGATTAATCCTTCTGATGATCTAAAGCCTCCCCTGGAGCTGCTCCTGTTCATTGGTGGCCAAACAGTCTAAGATGTTTAAACAGTTGACTACTGTTGGCAGGGGAGTGAGGGCTCGTCATACGTTATCTATGGTAATATGGGTGCACTTCATGTGGGTTAACCTACCGACATAATATACATACAGGGATAGAACCAAGGTCCTCTAGACCTATACTCGGACTACTTTTTATAATGTCCTAAAACCAAAAGCACCACTGATTACATAATTATATTTAACAACAATATTTAGGCGCAACTTTTTTTAAAAGGACTAAGTTATTTTGTGATTAAATATTCATTTTAAATATTATTAGGTTAACTTAAAATGTTTCAGGGTAGGTTTCTTTTGTTTTTGGAGAAAAAATATGTATAAAGGTCTGATATTTTCTAGCCAGACCCTCGTTGGGGATAGTAGACATTATCTTGGCTTTTTCTTTGTTTGGATGTAGTGTTCATTAAAAATGTTGAAAATGTATAAATCTTGATGCCATTCAATTACTCTTGTGTGCTTAACAAGCACATTAAATTGCCCCTGCCCGTCTACATAATGCCGCCTGGCTGGCAAACCTTTATGGGGAGGAAGTGGTCGTCCATACTAACCACGTATAATAAACTATTGTATAACTGCACTAAAAGACTCTGAACAGGGTACCTTGCATTTTCTACAAACTCACCCTCCTTTCCACATTTTGATGGATTAGTTGGTACAGGCTAAGACTGTACACTGTCAAAATACCAAAAACAGTGGATCTTCCTATCAAAAAATACCAATCATGATAAAATTGTATCTACCATTGCAAAATTAAAAGGGGTTCATAAGAGCTAAATTATTTTATTTATTTATAGGCTATATAAAACTGTTTTCATGAGCTTGCCTAGTTGGCTTGTTGATGGAAACCATACAGTATAATTATACACAAAATTAAATTTTAAAAATTAATTCATAACATTTTATACCTGCATTGAAATGTTCATGAGCTAGCAAGGCAAACCATACCAATCCGGCGATGTATAAAACGACACACAGTTTATTATAATACATCACCAAGATTTGAGTTAATTTCCCTCTGCCGGCTCCAGGATCTGTCAAAAGACCCATTGCTATTTTTGTAGCGGGTTGTCAAAAATATAACCTAACCTGTTACACAAAACTGATAATAAATAAGCAGTCAGAAGTATCACACAGCCGTTGTTTATTCTAGTGTAAAACAGAATATGCTCAGAGTGACAACATAAATATTTGGAACCAGATAAAACCATTAGTTATGAGTTCACCCGCTAGAGAGCATGTCAACCTACACTAAATAAAAGGCATGTTCCAACTTCAAAGTAAAGTCAAGAGATGTCACGAGCAAATAAATGGTATGGAACTCCGCACGGACTTTTTAACCTTATTATTTTAAAATGGAGAACTATAAATCAAATTATTATTTCATTAAAATCATACTAAAACTAAAACATTTATTTCTCAAATAAGAATTTTAAACTAAAATAAATATTAAACTTATTTTCTCAAAATAAATTGAACTGCACAACTATTTCACCAGTGTAATAGGCATGCTTTATAATTCAAGTTCTAATTTTGAAATTAACTTTCCAGTACATCTACTTGGTACAACTTATCTCATTTTTACTATACGTCAGAAACACTTTCACTATTATTTATACTACCAACATCTTTGTTTTTTCTCCCGTTTCTTGTGCATCTCTCACTGTTTTCTGTCTTTTCCCTTTCCTCTGTACGTTAAGTATATCCCTACGGTCCTGGCGACTCGCTATGAGCGATGGGGTGGGTTTTTTAAAAAAAAAATTTCCACCCCTAACCTTTAGATCGCAAATATCAGCCCGCAAGGGCGCCATTACCATTCTTGTTGTGTTTGTACGTATCCCTATGTCGTGATCGTGTCCATTTTCGAGAGCCCTTCGGGGCTGGTGTTAATGTTTGTCCCTTTTTGTTTCCCCATGTTTTTATTCATGTTTTATATGCATGTTTAAAAAAAAGAAATAATAAAACCTAACAAACAAACAAATCTTAAATATACATTAAATCTTTACCAATAGTATAAAAAAATATGGATCATTATCTAATTAATATATAATATAATTAAAAATCAATGAAAATAATAACCTAATTACAATTTTAATAAGCCTCAAATCAATAAACCTACATAACTTATAATAATAACTACCACTGCTTACGCTAATGTGTAATGGTAGGGTGATTGTGAGATGAAATGGAGGACCTACAGTTTAACGTGGGATCCGAACCACGGTGGAGGCCTGGCATTCCCCACATTCACAAGTTGTCTTGTCAGAGGTGAAGGAAGGGTTTGGTAATCAGATAAATCTTTGNTTGTCAGAGGTGAAGGAAGGGTTTGGTAATCAGATAAATCTTTGCCGGGACCGAGGATTGAACCCCGGACGCCCAGCACAGAAGTCTGACACCTTACTCCTAGACTGCCAGGTCGCCAATAAATTTAATTAAATACCAATATTTTTAAATTAAATGGGCTATATTATAATTTAATTATATATCCATATAAATTAAATCATGATCTAACACTAGTAATTGGTACATGAACCCCCATTTTATTTTATGGATGGGTTTCCTCTCCCCCTCAACGCAAATGTGGTGTACAACCCGAATGGATACTAAGGCGTGGTGCTAAAAACTAACGTTGGTTAATCTCTCTTCTCTTCTCCAGCTCGCGAAACTCCCACTCTTTGGGTTCGAAACTCTCTCAGTGCCAACTGTACTGTGCTACCGTGTTTATCTCTGCTCTTCCTGTTCACAGCGTTTTACAAGTCTTCTTCATGTTGTTTTTTCCACACCCTTCTCCTACTAGCACTTATTTAAAACCTCTTCTCTCCTCCCACTTGGTATTTCCTTTCTGATTCTTCTTGTTCCCCCGGCACGCAGTGGTTACATTTGTTACCTTTTGCCCATAATTATCACTTTTATCAATATATTATTGATCCACTTCACTTCCTCTTCGCATCCTATCCTCACTACAAACCCTACACAATTTCTCCTCCAATGTAATGTACCGTATATCTGCTATCGAGTTCCTGCACCTCACTCCATCTCACTCTCCTCCACTGTCCTTGTTTGTAGCTTACCATCATCTTTGTTTTGTTACTTTGTTTGCTCGAGTGTTTGTAAAAGTAGATATCGAAAATGGCCGAACTCAACAGATGGTGTAACCTGCAACTTTAAGCAAGTAGCTTTGGACTTAACACGATACATGGAACATAAGGAAATAAAGGATTTGAAAAGGGCTAGAATTGAATACCATTCAAAATACTGAACAGTAAGAACATATTACCCATGTCTTGTGACAAACGTCTAAAATGTGAAATTTGTCTTTGTTTCCACCCTTCTTCCGCGGGTATACAACATTATATTCTGGTAGCTAAGAGAGGTTTCCTCGGAGATAACGTTACATGCTCATACCATCTGAGTCTTGCCAGGAAAACTTGGTTCCTTCTCCCGTTTCTCCTCGGGACAGCTACCATCTCGGAGCATGTAAATTTGATCCTTGCAAACAATGGAATATATATTTTAAAAAAAAGTTGGAGGGAATGGGCCCGATTTTCATTACCCCCATATCATTTTGAAACTTTCATCAAATTATAGATTTCAGCCTTTATCTATCAACTTTTCAACTGTTACAGCCAAGAAAGTACCCCAAGTAGATTCAAATTTTCTTAAATATATAACAAGTTTAGACAGAAATATGGTTTAAAAAACACTAATAGTCTAACTTGATGTTGTGCTTTGTGCAGTGTCAGGAGTGTGAGAACAATTGTTATCTTTTCACAATAATAAACTTCTGTCCTATCCTGCTTTCCAGTAACTTCTATTTATACTGTAGTATTTAACTAGACATGTTCGGGTGAGAGTGGCCGCAGGTATTTCCTAAACCAAACTAAACCAAGACGGTGGATAACATTTTAGTTTGTTATCATAAAGGTGAGAAATGAAAAGTGGGTTAGAAATGAAAAACAAGATTATTTTATATCAGGTATCGCTTGTTTTATATAACACAAAATAAAACAGTTATAAATATTTTGAATGAGCAACAGGTTGAGTATGAATACGATTACACGTATCAAATGAAATAACATCACCTGTAGATAGATTAGGTGATCATTGACACACACTCAAACAGGATTTCATTTCACTTAGGTCTCAAAACACTCCAATCTGGTACTTGGCACTCTGAGAGCGCTGTACAGTAGAGAGCAAAATGTAAACTAACCCTCTTTTACACTGGGTAGACACTTATATAAGTGCCATTTTCCTTTTGAGAAATGAAACCCATTATCTTGTACCTTCAGTAAAACACAGGTAGCTCTTGTTAAACTGTTACATTTTAGTAGTTAGCTTCATTTTAAAGGAAACCACGTAATTTTTATATTTACAACAATCGTATATTATTTTTTACACATCTATATTGAAAGAGGTATAAATCATATTTTAAAAGCAATGAAACAGTCAATTTATAAATAACTCAGAAAATAATGTTACAAAACAACATATTTAAAAAAAAAGCTTTTTCCTGTGACTTGTTAAAGTACAATATTAGGGTTTGGACTTAAAATAAACAACACTAATGGGATGGCGTCAAAAGACTGTCCAAGTTCCCACAAACCAAAAGTTTCAGACAAAATTGTTAATATATGTACAATGACATTCACACGAATAGAAGATATTCTATAATCATCACTGGCATCAAATGCTTCAACGTAATTAAACTCTAAGTTACCAACAATTTGATAGAGTTCATTTAAACACCAAGTGCTACCAACATTACTCTACTTCTACCCTCTGAATGAGGTATTATATCGTCGACAGGCAACAAAATAAAAACAGGGACATGAGAGATTGTGGACATCTTGAAAAATTAATAAACAATCTCAAACATCTCGTTCAAGTATAGACATAGTTGAAATAATGCACACAACACATTCTCAAGCATAACAACAACCGTGTGTTGATAAATAGATATTAGAGCTACAAATAAGCGCGAGTCCACTTTTTGGTCGTAATTACTCACACTAGATAGTTGCCGACATTTATAAAGAAAACATTTGGCATGAAAAAAATACACAATAAAATACAACACTAGATACGCTTGTGAAATAGCGGCCTTGTTGTAAGTCTTTAGCAAGCAAAACAGTGTACAGTGTACAGTGTACAGTGAGCAACGAGGTAATCTATTGTATAAGTTAAAATAAAACTAAACAAGTAAAACACTTTGGTCTCGAAACAATGTCAATCTCGCGTGCACTTGAATTACTTGAAACATCGACATGGTGTCTACTAAACTTGACCAATGAAATCCCCGACCTTTTCCCTGATCATTTCCTAAAATTCCAGACTAAAAAATTATGTAACATCCTTCTAACTCCCCCCCCTTCCACGGTTTTCTATTATTATTTTTTAAATTTGAATTAAAATTGTTTACTAGGAATTTAAAATATATTACACAGTTACAAACAAAAAAAATGACATTATAAATTTACTGATTATTGCATTTCATATTTTGAGTAAAATATCATTTTCCCGGATTTTTATTGCGATTTACCAAATTACCGACTTAGTCCCGTTTTTTCCCGATCACTTCGAATTCCCGGCTAATTCCCGTTTTCCCTGATTTTCCCGGATGGTAGACACCCTGATCGAACATACCATATTCATATAAAAGTAACCGTCAGGTGATTTAAAAGGAATAAAGTTCCATCTTGCAACGTTAAACTAGAATTTTCACTAAGTTACCACACAAACACCAGCATTGTATTTATATATATACTTTTATAAACCAGAAAGTTGTTCATATAACAATATGGTTAAATAATTATCCAAGAAAAGTGTAAATTAAGTTTTTTCAAGTGCCTAGCTAAATCCAATGACACCAACTAGGAGCACGATTGGGAGGTTGTCAGATAAAAGTACCAATCTCAATCTTTAAAGAGCTTAAACATGACACAATCAACAAGCAGACAAAGCCGCAGTTAAAACAAACATATTTACAGGAAATACAACTTCAGATGCTGAATAACTTGTTATGAAATGAGATGAGTCCAGTCTATGTGTGGTAAAGTAACAATTAAAAAAATAAAAACGTAAAGGGAAATGGTACACTAGAACCAAAACAGTTACTGTATCTCCATAAAAAAAATATGGCACAGTTTTATCATACAAAAAAAAAACACAACACAATAAATTGTTACAAATGAAAGAATATCACAGATAAGTGCATTTAGTTCCCTCTGATAGATAGATATATAAAATGGCCGACACATAAGTTATGTTATAATGTGACATCTCAAAATTAGTTCCCTACCTTGTAGATAAATGAACAAACACAAATTATTATCCATATCTAGAAAAATATATATTTGAAAATACGCGGACCTCAATTCTCAGACAAATTTTTGAACATGACATATGCAGTAGATACAAGGTAAAGTTCTGTCAATGTTGATGTTGATGTGTTGCAACATTTGTCAATAAGCGCACGTTAGCAATAAATGTGCTCTCTTAGACTAATTCAATAATGTTGTCAGTCCTGGTCCAGCTATCTGCACACTAATCTGTCCTTTATTTCAATGTGTTCCTCGCCGTGATATCGGTTCATCTGTGTTCAGTTGGCCGGTTCCTCGTCGGTCTCGGTGCTGGACTCATCAGGTTCCTTGATAGTGAAGTTTGCGGTGTCGCGTGTATGCCCTACTCTCCTCTCCGGTGTGTCGGAAACTCATGAGTGGGTGAAGTGCCGAGCGAAGGCTCCAGAACAGACGGGGGAACAGGATTTCCTGCTGGGCGAGAAGTTGCTTGGTGCGGTGGCGTTCCTGAGAAACAACCAGTTATAACAGACGTAATGAGTATTTAAAAACAAAGCAACGCATCACCGAGAAAATTAGGAAAAAGGAATTTATATGGTTTTATTTAAAGCAAAATTTGTTATAAACAAAAACAATCTACACTCATATGTTCTACAGTTCTTCAGAGCGGAGTGAGTTGTAAAAACTACACACTCATGAGTTACTTAAACACAAATTGGGTTTAATCAACTCCAGTTATGTATGGTTTAATTTATCTACACAAAATATTTTTTCAATCCTAATTTTTTTACACAATCTGATAATTTGCTATAATAAATGTCTATCGAGAGTTAATAAAATAATTATTTGAATTTGGCAAAGACATTTACCGATAAGTAACATTACCTTTGGTGCCTCAAAGCAAGCAGGACAGTTCTCGGGAATGATTGGAAGATTTCGACTCTCTGCAAACTGCCGAAGAGACTTCTCGCGTACGTACACAAATGGACGAATCACACGCAGATCTCGCTCCCTGAAATATAGGGCGTTCAAATTATATTAATAAACGGTAAATACCGGCAATCATTTGTGTTGGATTATGGTTACTCTTTGGTGGTCAACTACTAGTGCTCTGCAATCACTCACGTTTTCTAAGCCAAAATTTCGAGCTTAATGTATTTCTGGTAATGGGTGACTCTTTACCTCCTTGTCTCGATGTTGTGTGTGACAGTTGGGACGAGGGAAGGAGGGGGTGGTGTGTAGACAATGGATTATTGGGATGTTAAGATCAGGAGACTGCTTGTGAATGTGGGAGGATCCTTATTAGTTACCCTTCTTTCCTTATTATCATCATCATCATCATCAGTTTCCAGTCCACGTTCCTCTTTCCTTTCCCCATTCTCACCCTTATTTTTGTAATCTTAATTGAAACTAATGGTGTATTATTATTGTTAGCACCGCGTCTTACTACCCGTTCGGGTTATACGCACTTACGCTAATGTGTAATGGTAGGGTGATTGTGAG
>CABEEJ010001592.1:0-48054 GCA_901482245.1 Timema douglasi
CTACTAAATAAATCTATTGTGAAATTGAAATGTTAAGTTTTCTAATTTTATAAAGTAGAAGTAGATGTTAGAGAGTTTGGTGCACACACACACACATATATATATTTATTTGAGATGGGTCGAATCCACTATATTATAAATCTGAATCTCGAATGTGAATTTGAATCTAGGTAAAAAATGATTAAGATCAAGAGGAAATATAAATATAATTGAATAATATAAAATACAAATACAAACTAAATGTTAACATTATTTCTTATAATCCATTCATTATTACATTCATACATCCAGTTAAGTGTTGAATTACTGGTCTGGGGCCTGGTTGTAAGTTCAACCTTTAATAGTTATAAATGGTTTTGAACCACCAGGCAGATACATATATGTGTTTAGCTCAGGTAAATGGTATCGCTAGGTTTTTTTTTTATTAGCCACGCTTTGGTTACACTCCTCCAACAGAATTAGAGGAAGGAGCGATAGTGATAGGAGGAACGGGGTCAGGGGTTGGTTGGTTTATAGCCTGCCTACCTGATGAGCAACAGCAGTATTATCTCCTCATTCTCGTTACGCGGGACAAACAGATTGAGCCCGGTGTATTTGCGAGGTTTCCAAGGGCTATCTGTTTTGGAGACCTGGAAAGACTTCTTGCCGGTCGTCACTAGAAAACACCAACAACAGTGAGCTTAGCGTGTTTGCGAGTGTGGGAGCAGTACAGGTAATCATGCGGGCATCACATATCGGCACTTTACAAGATGCAGAACACTTCCTGGCGCACCTGTTAAGCAGAGTGTTTTGTTTCACACATACACACGTGGACATGTTAATGTGGCACAGAGACCATTCCAACGTTATTTGGTAAACACTGTTTTACAAACCAAATGGATGAGATTAAATTCCTATATTTTAGGCGTAAGAACATTCTCGCTCACATGAGCAGCAAAATTATCAAGGCACAATCCACTTACCCTGAAAGGTAGCAGTCTTACTTTTGACATGTTACACTATGAGCCTATCTTATAAGCAGAGCTATAGTGGAAACTTTAAGGTAAGCAACGCTTCATAGTAAACAAAGGATACAGCAAATGTTTAACTTATCTGTGATTAAAACATGATTAATTTATTTATGCATAAATGCATGTCATGTTAAACAAAAAACTGATTTGATAAAAAGAAGTTCTAAGACCGTTGACCTTTTGTAACCATATCATTTGAAGAAAAATAAATGTTTGTGTTTAATCTGTATCAAATTTAAAACGACAAACATGATGAAAAATTAACATAAGTCTTGACTGACGCACTGTTCAGAAAAAAACTGTTTTTATTCAAAATTAAATAATGAAAATTGACTTGTAAGAAACATCTGAGATGTTACTTACAAATCAAGTTACTAATTTGTGATGAAAATATTGAACATAATATAATGTCCACATTTAATTAATTGAATAATAAAGCGATGAAATACACTATTATTTTTTAAAACCTTAAATCTTACAAAAAAACATGGTGGACATGAGGGGGTTTACTTTATTACATTAATTCTTAGGTTTACCCATTTCAGTGGCTGCATAATCTAAGGTGTCACACTCGCAATCGTATAGCCTGCCGATGAAAGGGAGATCGGGGTTCGAATCCTGGTTGGGTGTGGTAAGAGTGGTTTTTACTAAAGAGTTTCCCACTCTCCTTTCATACAAATCCTGGTAGCTTACCTATAAAATGTATCCTTCCTCATCATTATCCCTTTAGAGTAATTGTCATATATGGGTACATCATGAACAAGTAGTAAGATACAGTGATAAAAAAAAGAAGCTTTAAAACAAATTTCAATTCTGAATTTGATAATATGGTTCTAGTAATATTTTTTTCGAATATTGAATTTGATATCTCCTAAAATCTCATAAAATATTTGAGGATCCCATTCCTTCTAAATTCAAATAAACACAAAATAAGGTTTGAAGACTTAACAAATTTTTTTTAACACTGCGTCTGACTACCTGTTCAGGTTATACACAACTAAACTATCTTAACAGGTGAAACTATACAGGTAATTCTAAAATGTGCATCTTTACTGTGTGGTAAGGTTTCTAATTTAAGAATACACTAAGATGTTCATGTAGTGCTGTACAAATGTGCAGCCTGTGACTGAAGAATACATTCAAAATATCTTTCTATATACAGGAGGTGATGTGGGTCAACTAGTACAAAGCTTACAGGAGTTTATTTCACTTAAATAAAGTAAATTATATTTTTTGATCATATTGTTACTAATGCAAGGGTATTTGTAAAAAAAAAAGACTTAACTCCCTCCCATTAACTCAAACATGTTCTTATAAATTTTCCTCCGGTATTAGATTGGTTGAAGAGTGTACAACATCCACTTTCACAATTCAAAGTGCACCCAAATCGAATTTATGAAATATTCTCCAAGCCAAATAGAAGCTTGATTATTATTTTGTTAATTGTTTTTTACTGGATATAAATATTACAGTTAACTCCCAATTATCCGCTGTAATGGAGGGGACGAGTTCCATGGATAATCCAAAACCACGGATAATTCGTATATTTAGTAAAACAAGAGATTGTAGCACATTAAACTCAAACTAGTACTCACCTATTGTGATTGCGTTTCTGAACATATCATTATATTTCATACACTAGGATAAAAAAAAACACTTCAAACCAATGTACAGTATACTTAAAATGGACATATTACTTAAAAAGTCTGCATTAGTCTTCTGCTGCATTGCAGCTGCTTCCTATTTCTTTATCCCGTCAAGTATTTTCCTATTTTTCATAACATACTTTTGTCAGATAGAAGCGTGTCTTCTTCCTGTTCCAGATAATAAAGCAGGCTATGAGTCCATTCCGGTGCAGTAAGCCTTGCATAAACTTTTTTCCTCACTGGCCACTATCGCTTCCATAGGGATTTATTGAGTACAACAATCGGTAGCCCTGTATTCTCCATCAACGCGGCGTTTTTCAAAAGTGTGTCCCCTATTGTTGGCGATGCCGTGGTCAAGCAGCAAAGCCCGAGATAATCGGGAGTTTAATGTACATTGTGTTTATTTCTATAACTCTGTACATCAAAATAAGAAAGAAAACATTTTATTGTACAAATGTTTGTATTATTTCATTCTAATCTGATAAATAAAGTTAGTATCGCAACATGCAATTAAACTACTTCAGATTTTTTCATATTAAGGGGGCCACCTCGATAAGTGAGAAATAAATGACCATGCAGACACAGTATTTTATTCTTCAATGTATTATTTCAAAATATGGTTCAGGCCAAAATAAGGTCAAGATATTTCAATATAACTCTTTTTCCTTAATAACCCTATAGTTGGAGTTTTATTAATAGAGATACATTTATGAAAATATGACATTAGTTCATTTTAAACCACTTTTTAAGGATATTTGCAGAGCTATGAGCCTAGGTTTGATGAAAAATGGCTCTAGATTTTGCCTTTCTTTAACAAATATAGTATTTTTTATAGGCTTACATGCCAGGCTTCCATCGTGGTTTGGATTCCATGTTAAACTGTAGGTCCTCCATTTCATCTCACAATCACCCTACCATTACACATTAGCGTAAGTGCGTATAACACAAACGGATAGTAAGACGCGGTGCTAATAATAATATAGGCTCACAGCTGAAAATGTTAAGATATTTGAGGGCTGTACATGAAGGATGAAAAAGATTATAAGCTTATACAAAATAGAGAATAAGGTGCAAAAAACGGCACAGACTTTTGTATTTTAATCTGTGTGTCCTGATAGCGATTGATACTTTCTCGCTAACCGAGGCGGCCGCCTCAATATTAATTTGTTATATGTACATAGCAGCTGTAAATTAACATGAATTAACATTTTAATATATTTTTAGTCAAAGCCAGAATGTTTTTTTAAGCGAAATCGATATATTTCGTAACAAATTCAAAAGTTTTTGAAGTTTTACATGCCTGTAGACAAACATGTTAAGAATTCAAAATTTTAAAACTTTTGCTAAAATAACAACTTTTCCATTATAATAATAATATATAGTAGCTTATTTATAATAGTGTATTTTATATTATTTAAAAACTATCATAATATTGTATTGACTTATTTTCCATTATATTTTCTTTTATATATTCACTTCAATATGTCCAGTAACTCTTTGCTTTTTTAATATATTTGGTTTATACTTCTAAGAAATTTTGCTACATTTCTATTTTCCAATCCTTAATGAAGACATTTTCTATAAAAAAAACTTAGAACAAGAAAATGAAATATAGTGGGCGGTTTTATTCGTCAAATGGCAGCAGTGTAAGATGTGAGTTGTTTTAAGCTTTCCATTGAAACATACATATTAAGTTTGTTCCCATTTCCCCCCCTCCCCCTGCATCTTATTCTATATTATATACAATTGTGTTGCTCAGAATTAAAAGTTTGCAATTTGTTAGCTCCAAAAGCTTTGTTGATAAGACTGTTGGTCTTCACCAATGACCTTGAATTTGGAAGCCACAATCAAACATTCAAAGTACCAGACATATGTGCATAAAATTATACATTTAAGTGAAAAATAAATCAAGTGAGGGGATAGCACACTATTGACTTCTAAAACTAATATGCTACAAAGGAAAAAAATTACCTAGAGAAGCATTACAAATTTTGTTTTTCTAAAACTAATGTAAGAAAATAATTCACACAATCTTACTTTAAAAAAAAATATTTGAAAAACAGTGCCAAAAATATATCGCAGGTTTGTTATTAAAAGTACTTAGTAGTAATTAAACACCATTTTAATGGAATAATCAAAGAGTGATTTTCCAAATTAGTTGAGACAGTGTCACTTTCGAATGACAATTTTTTCATCAAAGACAATTTCCCCAAATCAAAGATAAATAGTCTACAATGAGGACTATTAATTGCATATTTTCGGAAGATGAAGTATTGTACTAAAACTTAATACAAAGGAAAATGGTTCAGATTCTCAATAGGAAAATGAAGAATTTACTCAGCAAAGCTTTACAGTTTAGATTAGTCTCATTAAAATTGTTTAGTTCAAACAATACGCTTTTGGGTATTTGGAATTCAAAATAATTACCAACTAATTAAAACAAAAAAGCAAAAAAAGGAAGAACTTGATAAGAATATTAACAAGTCTTCTCCCAACGAACACAAAACCGCTTAAAAAAGAATCTGAAAAAGTCGCAGAACCACATGAAATGTTAAAGAAAAACACACACACAACACAAAAACCAAATAAATAAGCCGCCTGTTATAGGAATGTCAAAACATGAGAACACAAGTGTTAGTAGGGTAATAGGTGTGCAGAAAAATTAAAAAGGTCGATATATATTTCACAATCTACTGGGTCTGTACCTAATCCTACCCTCTGAAAATCATGGCAGGAGTCCAGCGACACCATCAAGTGCAGAGGAGCGAATAGCAAACCAGCAGCTGAAAGATGTTTTATTGCTCATCAATTACGAAAGCAAAGCTGAGTATTTAGTCATATAAAGAAAAGAAGGAATAGTTAACGCAATTTCCACTAGGGAGCCGCAGGGAAGAGTAGTACAAAGTTTTAATTTTTATAAACCCTAGCTCAATATTTTCAACTTATTGTTTCAAAGCTAGTTAAAATTATGTTAACACAACAGTTATAAATAAAAGAATTAATCTAATGTCTAATTACTTTTTATCTATTATTTTACTGTTTAGTTATTATTGTATATTGTTTATGAAAACACTTAAAAATAATATAGTGTAAATGATAGAAAGATAAGAGAACCTTAAAGGACAGTTAAGTTATGCTTCTATCGTAATTTATTCACACTTCCATCTTATGATGGCTTTCATAGTAGCTCATGATTTATAAATTTTTTGAAATAATGTTTTTGCCCTAATGTGGTCATACATACATTACGTACATTAACATACATTAATTGAGGGAGTTGGAGAAAAAAACATGACAGTCCTCATAGATTTAGATGGGATGTATTCATTATTTAAACATCGATTAAAACCATAAATACCCACTTCGGTGGTCACATGATATAGCACGCTACTATCACAGTAAACTAGAATGTACATGATGAGGGCATTGAAGTTCGAATCTCGGTCGAGTGTAATGAGGGGGCTTTTTTCAAAATAATTTTCTACTCTCCCGTCACACAAATGGGGGTACAATTCCTATAAATACAGTCAACTCTCGATTCTAAGACCTTTCACGGTTCCCTGGAAAAGGGTCGTTATTTCGAAGGTGTTGTTATTGGAATTTTAACAGATTTTGTTCCACCCCTGACCTTCATACGAAAAAATTGCATTTTTTAGACAATACGTGAAAAAGTAAATAAAATAAAACCTACCTATTTCTTGAAGAAGGTACTTCTTTCACTCATTTCGTCAAAATTATAAGTTCGTATCAAATAAAAAAAAATAGCGTGGGTCATCAAAAATCGTTCCCAAAATCCAACCAAAAATGTAACTAAATCATAATAACAATGTTAAACAATAGCATGGATCATCAAAAATTGTTCACAAAATCAAAACAAAATAGTAACCAAATCTAGAATCGAAATAACAATGGCAAAAGCAAACCTGGCGCGTGATGTAGCAGCAGTCGCGCGCGGGGAAACATTGTCTTGCTTGTGGGAGGGGGTGGACAGAGTCAAGTGATATTGGCTGGCATTGATGAGGTGGTGTCTTTTTTTATACCTGACCCACCCCAGTTACTAGTAATACAGCGTTCACAAAGATAATTGCAACGCAGCGACCTAAATAAATGCAACAAACACATTTTACAGCCGATTTCCTTAAACTTTTCAACATTTTTTCCCACATTTTTCACGGTTCCCCAAAAAAGGGTCGTTACTTCGAGAGGGACGTTATTCCCGGGGTCGTAGAATCGAGAGTTGACTGTATAACCTTCCTCAACATTAAAATAATTAGCGTATTCAGTCCACAAGTGTATAACCTGAATGGTTAGTAAGATGTGGTTAAAAAAAATCTGTAAATCTAGATGTAATAAATAAATAAAATATTTGTCAATATTAGCTATCTTCAAGTTCTTAACTAACTAACTAAGTAACAAAAAACGAAGAGAGAAGTGTTCCTGTTCAGATCTAACATAAATAACCCCACTATCAGGTTGGCTTTATTCACTATCATTTAAATTACATTAGTTAACAATTTTTCCACATGATTTACCCTTGGTTTGATACACACATATAAATTCTAATTAACTATTATTTAGAGGAATTAAAAAAACGTGTTGTCGTGTGCATGTTGTTGATATAAAAAATAATAACCTAAATAAGTGTTACACTATTGACAATATTAGATTATATATCAGATTTAGTGACTTATTTCTTAACTAATGCAATAATTATTCAAACCATTATGATTTAATTAACGATTTTCAAGTACAACTAAAACATTTATGTGGGGGCACGTAAATAGTTATAAGCCACTCTAGTAACGATGACGTTTTGACTTAGATCATAACTTAACCTCTGTGCCTTCCGAGGGGAGAAACTGTCCTCAAATAATACAATAAAATCAGGATTTCTTACACTATCATCACTACTAATCACATCTCCTATATCACTCTAAGGTTCTTCTAATTAATTTTTTGTTGGAAAAGTTGCATCTTTTGTTTTCAGTAGCAACCATTTTAAAGTGCGGGTTATAATTGCTTACTGTAAATTAATGTAGTTTGTTCATTTTAAGAAATGTTATTGTGATGCTATCTGTTAACAGAATAGTGAACTCTTTAGATTAAGTTGAAGGTATTTTTAGAAGTAACTGTTTACAGTCGGAAACTAAAACATAAATATTTTGAGGGTTATTATTTACCTTCGAGGATTTCATTTCTACTCTAGTATCCCTCAGGCAGGTGTGATGGCTATCACTCCTAGCTTAAACCATTCTACTATAGGCTGATCTCTAATCTCTTAAGAATTAAACTCAAGGTTGAAAGTTTAAGCGCCTGCAACTTAATGCTCAAGTAGCAGAGATTGTGAACCAACCTGTCTCCACAATGGAATCTGGCGCAGTGTATAAAGTCCCGCTGACTCCTCGTAACAACACTTCTGCCAACTGTCTGGTGAGAGTAAGACGAAGACTCTGGGTGGCGCTCGATTCCACAGCGCTCAACATTGTCCTACCACGTGCAACATATACAAGTCACAGTCAGGTAGCATTAAAAACACTGATAACACGTGCGGACAGATATAAATCACTAGTAATATGTATTATGGAGGGAGTAGAGAAATTTACAGAGTGTGAAGTGTCTTGGTAGTGTGATTTGAGATTAAGGGTGAGAGTAGAGGAGATCTAATTAAGAAGAGGATGGCAGAGGGAGATGTTCTATAGGTGTGTGAGAGACCTGATATGGAGAAAAGAAGTGCCCTTGAAATGTAAGGAAGTGTTGTAGAGGACATACTTTGTACTCGTAGTTAGGTATGCCGCAGAAATATAAGACAGTGGATGTAAGAGAGACCAGGAAAGTATAGGCCATGGGAATGAAGTTTGTGAAGAGTATGTTATCTGTCACAAGGAGAACATAGAGGAAGCAAGGCTGAGATGGTATGGTCAAGTAGAGGAAGTAAGATTGAGATAGTCTAGTCCTGTGATGCGGATGCTGTGGTACATGATATAGTAGAGGAAGGGTAATATGTTAGATATAAGTAATGAATATGGAAAACAAAAGAATCCAAAGAATAATGATGGAGATTAACTATGTAGGTAAAAGATCACAAAAGAAACCAAGAAAGAGGTGGGGAGGGCAAGTAACAGCAAGTGTGCGAGTGAGAGGATAATAATGGGAACAAATTAAGGAGGAAAAATGGTGTGAGAAAAGAGGAAGATGGAGGCATTTTATTAAACTGAACAGGTCACAAGATGGTGATAGGAACTGATAATATACAATTACTCCATAAAGGAAAATAATTTTTCCTTATAGAGATATAGTATACATAGTCATAACCAATTTCCTTTTCCAGTGTTTGTTCTTTATGTTAATCCTTTTACATGTTCCTAATATAAGTCTTTTATTCTTTACAAATTTCCTTTTTCTTAACATTCCCTTCAGATGAGCATTGAGAGAATGAAACCTATGTCAGGAGATTGGTCAGCCATTACCTCTTTGTCCAATGGCAGCAGTGTAAAGTGTGAACTGTGGTCTTATTTTCATTGTAAAAGCCATATTGCGTTTGTTCCTTTTGTGTTTTTCTATTGCTATTTTCTGTGCGTTCTTCTAAATATGGTAATACTGATGGTAAGTTACAGTTACAGTTTTCAAACTATGCATTTTTTACACCAGTATGAGAATCCTTTACAGAGAGCTCCTTTCTTTTGTTGGCACATCCCTAACTATATAGTCAAATAGAACAGTTACTGTCAAACAAATGAATGGTTTCGGCTTTGTTTGAATAGTTGTCTTGTATGTTAACAACTGTCGTAGTAACTACTTTAATAGAAGCTCACTTTGTTGGTTAAATAGTATAGAGCGCCACATTCAAAATAAGTTAAAATTGCTGGATTGGATCTGATCAGAGTTAGAATCCCGGTCTGGTGTACTTGTAATGGGCTAATCTGGCTTAGCCCCGTTCAAGTGTAAAATAAGAATGTTTTGGTGTTACAAGCATGTCGTCAAGAGTTAACAAATGAGATACTAGTGTTAAATGCTACGCCCGTAACATTTGTTTGTTTATTTACGTACCTACTTCACCGACTCTTCCGTCGAGCCTGATGCCCCACTGAAAAGAACAACACCGAGAGAATTGGCCGAGCGCGACCACAGGGAAGAACTCCGCGCTGGACAACGAGTTACAGTCAACTGAAAGCTCCGTGAATGGTGTTGGCCGACGCAAGTCATTGTTCTAGAATCAGAGGGACGTTTTCCCCCTCCTCTTCGTACTGACCACCCCATCACGTGGAGTTCTCATACTATATATTCTCCGGGCCGCTTGGAAGAAATATAGAACACGGCAGGACACCATCAGCGCCATTGGAATACTACGCACTCTCATCACGTCGACTAATCTATCATATCAACGTAGGCTTACAGTTCAGGGAAATGGATCCACTGGACAGGAACAAGTCACTGGATTAGCCTATTGAACGGCAGGATGTATTAAGTTAAACTTCCAGTTAGAAGTTAAGGATGTATCAAGTAAACTTCCAGTTAGAAGTTGAGGATGTATCGAGTAAACTTCCAGTTAGATGTTAGGGATGTATAGAGTAGAACTTCCAGTTAGATGTTAAAGATTAGGATTAGCCTATTTCATGGCTGGATGAATAGGATAACTTTCATGTTAGGATTAGGTAATAAACCGTGTCGATATTGAGACACTGATGTAACTCAAAGGTAGCTTGCCAGGGAAAGAGATGGTTCAAGTTATATGGAGGCCTGGGATCCATACCTAGTTAGGTACCTTTGTCAATCCCACGCACTTGTGTTGGGTGGTTAACCTGTGGGCCGTTCATGCTTCTCAAGATTGGCCCGTGGTTAATCTTTGTTATTACGCAGTAATACTCCCCTTATGGAGTATACAGCTCATGAGCCGCTTCTGCCCCTCTGGCACGGCTGGAGCAGTCATTAATTACTTGTATGTATGTTGTGATATTGATTGCCCGTTGGGTGATCAAATTGTGGGACGTGTTCCCGACCGGGCATGGCCCGTAGATTTTGATATATCCATGTAAGTTGGTCGATCCTCTTGTAAGGGGTTTTGCTCTGTATTCAGGGTGCTCATATGTAACTGGACTTGAACTTGCCCTATGTAAGTAATAATTAAGCGTGCGCGGCCAGCATGCCTTGTGATAGAGGGACCAGTAACGTAACTCAATTGTCTGAGTTAGTCCTTCCGGCGCCTCACGCCCCTTGTTGGCCAAGGCTTAGGCAATGCTACCTCATATCATATTTAGTTTGTATAGACAGTTCTTATTGAGATTACATGCTGAATATTGATCATGTATCATGTTTTTCATTAAATTGCATTACTTCTATTTTCCTCTTTTTTCTTTATATTTCTGTATAAGTGTGTATGTGCACCCCGGGGACTACTAAGGTTGATGTTTGTGAAACCACTAACGACGACCAACACAAAATATAGCCAAGAGTCCCGGTGCATACTGAAGGGATTGTTTTTTTTTATAAATGGTTTCACTACTCTCGACCCATACAAATGCAAGTATATTTTCTTGAAACTAAACCTTCTCATCCTTAACACATTAGTTTAATTTTTTGTATCTATATATAACCCAAATATATAGTTAGGACGTGGTACTAAAATAAATAAATAGTCATAGCAATTTATTTACAAACTACACATGTCTGAAATATTTATTTTTAATTATCCGCACCTCTTTTTGATTCTGTTGTGGACATATGCATCATGCACGCCATCTATGTGCCATCAGCCAGAATTAATTAAATACGAAGTTTTATATGGCATGATGAAGGTTAGTTTGTCTGTAAGTTGTCAGTGATTCTATACCTGTAGCGAGCCACAGCGGATTGTAGTTTGCCTCCTTGAATGTAGAGTATTGGGGCCCTCTGCAAGGCTGTCTCCAAGACGGGGCCAATCTGTCTCTCTGGGTGTGGGGGCTGCGGGGAGTATGAACCTGATAAAGATTTAAAAAGTATCTAAAGCTAATACTGTTATCAATTACTTGAACCATCTGAAATAAAACAAGTGGACAGGATGAGGGAGCTACCTTTCGGTTACGTTCAACGATAGCACTATTACCTTGCAATATTCCAATATAGTAGAACTTATAAAAATGGTTCTCAAATTTTTTAGCTTCCATAGCCTTTTACACGCCTAAAAAAAATGCGGGGCCCCAATAAGATTTTAAGTGAGTTTTATCTATTGATGTTTATCACATTATAATTTAAAACTGGTAAATTTTGGAAAAATATTAAAGTTGGGTCAAATCCACTATTTTACAAATCCGAATCTCCAATTTACAATTGAATCCCAAATTTGAGTCTTGGAAAAAACTATGAACATAAGATGAAATATTAATATAGTAGAAAAAACAAATAGTAAGCAAATTTTAACATTATTTCTTATATTCCATTCATCATAACATTAATAAGTATAATTTAATGTCATAGTACCGGTCTGGGGCCTGGTTGTTAAGTTTATACTATTATTATAATTGGTTCTAAGGCAGTATTAGAGCTATAAAACCAATTTCATGTGTAAAATTGAAAATATTTTTTTAAAGGATAAAGCCTCGAATACCCTTGAGGATTTGAGGGTCCATCCTTGTAATATTTATTGATTAAAATTTTAAATATAAATAACTTGATAAATAAATAAATAAATAAAACCACAATTTTTAAAACAGAATATTTTTTTTTCCAAAACTTTTTTTTGTGTGTGAGAGTAATGGCTTTGCTTAACACATTGCCATTCTCTTTAATATCTAACTTAATAGAAGACAGAAGGAATCGAATGTCTTCTTCTGTGTTCCATATGTTGAAATATTTTGCTGTGGTTGAAGTGTGTTTAAAGAACCCAGACCCATAAAGATTATAAAGTCTTGAGGAAGTCCCAAGGTTCTTAGGAGCAAATTCTGAGAAATGCTGGCTTATAGTATAATCCGTCAAGGTTAGATTGCTACCTTTCAGGGTAAACAGAGTGAACACTAGCACTCCGCTGGGAGAAGGACAAGGAACAAGCCCTACTAGAAAATGGGTCAGCACCCTTTTTGGGCCCCAGTCGACTTACAGACATTTCAAAAACCCCGCGGTTATCCATTGTTTCTAAACTCTTATTTTGCTCTTTTTATTTTGGTTCAAACATCTTATATTTATTCCATGAAATAAAGTTTTTCTCAAATATATTTACGTATCCTCCTATTAAGAAAATTTGCATTTTTATATCAAGAATATTTAAGATTTGAGGATTCAAGAAAAATTTTGATTTGAGAGTCAAATCCTTAAAATGGGTCTAATAATGTTTCTTGGTGGTTCAGAACCAATTATTATTATTATAAGATGAACTTAACAACCAGGCCCCAGACCAGTAATTTAACACTTAACTGAATGTATGAATTTTATAATGAATGGATTATAAGAATATTAACATTTAGTTACTATTTCTATTTTATATTATTTGAGATTCAAAGGTAAATTGGAGATTTGGATTCGAGATTAAATTTTGTAAGATAGTGGATTCGACACCGCTATGATAATTTTGATAACAATGCAGTTATATTGCACAATAGACACAATGAGCGGTTGCACTAGTGACTGGAGCCTCCTGTAGTGGATCTCTTTACCTGTGTTGGTATAGGTTGTCTGCTGTATCTTGTCCTGCTCTTGTAGGTACAGCAAAGTGAGATCTCCCGCAAGCTCAAAACACTGCACCCTCTGTTCCTCCCATTCAGCCTGCTTGTACTTTGAGGAAGAGGAAGGCGGAACCTTCTCGAGGCACATACCTGAGTTGGACAACACCGGCAGTCAATACACATTACACACCCTAAGTGCGAGGCCTCCTCTTTCCATAAGACACCCGAGAGGAGGTAGAAGGGGGTTAACTTCTCGAGGCACATATCTGAGTAGAACAACACATTACACACCCTAAGTGTGAGGCCTCCTCTTTCCATAAGACACCCGAGGGGAGGTAGAAGGGGGAACCTTCTCGAGGCACATACCTGAGTAAAACAACACATTACACACCCTAAGTGTGAGGCCTCCTCTTTCCATAAAACGCCCGAGGGGAAGCGGGTAACAAATTGATGGCCACAAGTTTATTCGTTGTAATTCACTTTGGGAAAATAGTGACGGGGAGGAAAAAGAGATTTCCAAAAACTTAACACAGATCACGTTAACATTTCATATTTATTTTTGGTATTATTTATTATGTGTTTTGTCTCACAACAAATCCATTCCTTTTCTCAATGAGCTCAGACCACCAATGCACCCTGTCCTCTGCCTCCTTTATCTCCAGAATTTACTTATTTCCTTCAAGTCATCTAATATTTGATTGATTTATTAATATTAAACAATATGTAATTAAAAAATAATATAGGTTCGATATATTTGTTGTTACAAGCCTGATGCAGGAATAACTGTGGTTTAGATATTATAGTAGGGACAGGAAGTTCGAATCCTCGATTCATAGAATCCCTAAGATCCTATGCTATTCAAGAGATTCGGGATTCGTACAAGTATCAAAAATGTATCTTGACTACTTGAATGATAACTTTAATGTTTTGTTTATATATTAAAACTTATTTATAAGGAAGTCTCAGGTGAAAATAAAATCTTTAAATTTATAATCTTTAAAATAGAAGAAAGTTTTGCAATTAAAATAGCAGATTTAAAGAAAAATAAATATATGTTTAAAAATAAGTTTGAGAATATTTAAAATAAAGTGATAACTGAAATTATTTATAATATTTAAACAAATACAGACCATAAAGAAAATATCCAGATGGTGAAAAATCACACGCACACACACGTACACATGCATGTAAACACAAACACACACATACATATATGTTTGGTACAAATTTTTTATTAAATATTACTCAGCAGAACAGGAGACCACTATTAAAAAGTATAAAACCAGTAAGAACAAGACTTAATTATAGTAGTATGACAGCACATTCACACAACTTGTTTAACAGAACAACTGGTATGATTAATTAGAGGAATTATTCAAATAACAAAACCAATGTAAACAGTTGATTTCACACATCAATTCGATTTTGTTGACACTGAGCATGATGACATTTTTTTATTTTCCAGACAAAAATATTACTTTTAAGATAAGATATGGTAAAAGAAATACAGTAAGTTCTCCTAATTTGGTAGTGGCGTTCTGAAAAAAATATCGTGTCATTGAAAAATCATGTTGTAGAAAACATTAACTAAAAAGGAAAATAAAGGTTGTGGGTAGTAGATACTGTGTGG
The DNA here is from genome assembly GCA_901482245.1 of Timema douglasi. Classification (NCBI taxonomy): domain Eukaryota; kingdom Metazoa; phylum Arthropoda; class Insecta; order Phasmatodea; family Timematidae; genus Timema; species Timema douglasi. The sequence continues at coordinate 14,918 of CABEEJ010001592.1, forward strand.
ACCTATGAAAAATTACGTTCCATTTATATTTAGATATATTTTATAGATCATTTTGGTTATATATTATCAGTCTACATTGTGTGTTTATAAATAATAATGTCAAAAATGAAATAAGAAGCAGTAGACTACAGAAATAATACCTACCTTGATTACATAAAGCAAATTAAACTGCAATTGTTCGATTATAGCTCTAGTGTTGAATAAACAAGGCATTGGCGCGGGGAATCAGAGAAAACAATACCTGCGCACGTGATCTATATGGTAGCAGTGGTGAAAGAGCAACAAAATAGATGTGGGGAGTCACAGTTGCCCACGTTCGGAAATCGTGTAATAACCATCTTGAGACTGTGTTATATATATATATAAAAAAAACCTATCCCAATCATGTTTTATACAAACCACGTACACATGCTTTAGGAGAACTACATGTAAAATATATGTTATGTATTGATGAAAAACCTATAACGCACTGATAAATACAAACACATAGAAAAGAAAAGCATAAAAAAATTTCAATCTAGCAAACAAAGATAACAATTTTTTTCAGTAAATAATGGTTGCTTTAAGTGTAGCCATGTCTAGTGTTTCGATTCGGTCTGTAAAATCACTTAGTGTGTGAATACAGTCCAATTTTCATAAGAAGAGCCTTTTAGAAAATACAAACATACTTTTTCCTAGACCAACATCAACAAAATTTTTACTATATTGATAATATCTTTCAAAAGTGACAGCTGCAGATCCCATGACTTGATATATTATGAACAGATGAAACTAGCTGTCAGATAAGGCCCTTACTATAAAAATTGGACCATAGCTTTATTTATATCTGAATGCCACCGGTCCACTAGACCGTGAACAAGAGGGGACTTTACTAAAATCTCACCAACACCATGAAATATTCCTTCCCAACATAAAATGTCTTGAGCGATGCCGATTAATACATCAGTGATCATGTAAAATTAAAACCATTTTAAGCTAAAGGTATCCATGAATATTTTAAAGACCTTGTCACGTAAGCTTAACTCAAACATAAATATGTTAGAGAAGGAGATCTCGATTCCTTGAATTCCAATGTATTCGAGAGATTCAAACTTTACAATTGGTAAAAGGAACTATACACTTGTATAGTTTGGAGAAAACAAACTCACAAAAAAAAAGGACAAAATTGTATTCATATAATTAATTTGATAGAAAATAAATTTCTTTGTTGTTTATGAGATAATATACATGACAAACATAATAATTAGCATTTGTCAATAGCACCAAGTCAAAAAAAACAACCTCTTTTAAAATTCCATTTTAAATATTTTCGCTTTAACTTAAATTGTAAAATTATAAAAATTTGAATTTGGATTTAAGATTCATAAGAAAATTTAAGATTCAGATACAAGAAATATAAGATTCGACCCATCTCTAATATAAATACAAAAGAGGCTATTAATAACTTAGCTAGTGTTCTGCAAAGCATTGTATTTAGAGAAAATAAAAACAGTTCGAGACCTCATTCATGGGCGGGCCTCTTAAGAGAGAAACAGAAACTCAATAAAGTGAGACATATTTATGAACTATATGACACTATGCAAACATGTGCTCCACAAAAAAGGGAGGTCTCTAAATTCCTAAGGATGGCCCTGGAAGTAATTAATATTACGTGTGTATGCAGTTTTGTATTTAGAACTAAACAGTACACAATATTACAAAACCTAGGAGGCTGATTAATTTAAATTTGAAAAGTTGGTAGAGTTTTTCTTAAAATTTATGAACAGGTTTTAATAAATTATATAATTGATGAAATAAATAAATTTATTGCTATTTTAAGACTCTAGTTAATAACTGTGAACAAGCACATGTAAAAATATGGAGTATAATGGAGAGAGAGAGAGAGAGTGGAAAACAATTTAGGAAAAACCACTCTCAGTATACCCGACCAGGATTAAAACCTCAATCTCACCATCGGCAGTCTGGTATTTTGCGAGACTGACACCTTAAACCATGCGGCCACCGAGTGGGGTGGAATAAACAGTGACCAGCATAAGTTATTCCCATTTTTTAATATGATTTATTTTGTGTGTGCAATTTTTAACAAAATTTTAATATCAAAACCTAAATATAGATCAAGAAAAAATTATGGTACATTATAACATTACTTTGGTTAACTAACTGCTTCAGTGGCCACATGGTATAAGGCGTCACTCTTGTCATAGACTGGACTGCCAGATGACCGGGAGATCAGGGTACGAATCACAGTCGGGTGTACTAAGAGTGGTGTTTCCTAAATAGTTTTCCCATTTAAAAAAATGAAAATGCAGGTACACTTAATCTAAATTACACCTCTCATATTTAACCCATTAACGTAGTTAGTATGTATTTGTATCCTGGAAGGGTAGTAAGACGTAGTGATAAATATTTATAAGTATATTGTTTTGAGGAAAAATAAAAATAATTCATCTTGGAGCTGCCAATTATACCTTGCTAAAATCTAAGAGGGGCTGTGAAGGTGCCTTCTTGGTGTCTAAGGGGCCTGCTTTGAGCCCCTCCTATATAGCTTGGTTTATATCAAAGCAGGTCCCGAGTAAACTGCCTTGTGCTAAGAGAGTGACATTTTTAATTTTGGCTCTAGCCCCTCAAAAAACTAAAAAATGTTCCTATAATCTTATAAAAAAAACCACAGCCAATTAGTGTTTATATGCTCTAGTGCTAGTACAGACTATCAGTGTGGGAGTTTTATATCCAGAGTTGTGTTGACCAACAACATATGTAAAACACAAAACAGACAGACAAACCCAAGACTGAACGACGAACAGCACTAATCAGGAGGCACAGAAGGCAACACACATAGTCCACAGCACTAATGACAGCACCTGTAATGAGCACTAAAATGAAAAACAAAGCTAGGAGGAAGCATAATACAGGTAATAGCTAAACAAGAACATGAACCAAGGACTTGATAATCAATGTCTAAAAAAAAACAAAAAAAAAAACACCTATTATAATTATTATGTATTGTTTCTATTTAAATTTTCAATAAAGAGCTTGCATGTGAAATCATTATTTGTACAATACTTAAACAAATCATCAGACTAAGTATGCCTAAATACAAGACAAAACCTACCTAACATTCAACAAGGAAATGAGTAGCAATCTGAACTAAAGCCAAAGATTTGTTTGGTAAAAACTGACAGTCGCCCTTGTTTACATGTCAAATTTAGCTATTACACTTGAAGGGAAATTTACCAACGTTACCTTTCAACACCAACGACTCGGCAACAATTCTCAAGGTTCTTCTTGAGATGGTTGGGATGATGCGATGACTGCTAGAACCTAGCATATTCAACAATATACAATCAACTCTTTCCCAAACACACAAAAAATAACAACAGCAACTTAACATAGGTAAAAAAAAAATATGTTAGTGAGTCACAAACAAATGTTAGCGAATCATAGACAAATGTTAGTTCAAGCACTTTTAAAAATATTATACAGTGAAAAAGCTACCAGTTTTATTTTAATATACATGGTTGTCATTATTTTCTTAAGACAAAATGTCCTGAGTATTTCAGAGAGTTTAGAGAGGAGTTAGTATAGGGAAGTAATATTCCATTTAAAAATAAAATAAAATTGACTACTGTATTGTGAAACCTTGATGGAGAAATGTTTGCAGTTGTCGTGCAATTTCATGTTTTAAAGATAAAATGAAAGGCAAGAGGGGTGAGGGGGGGTGCTGGTAGATAAGACATGTATTAGAATCAGCATATTAATTTTTTTCAATTCACTTTTTCTTCTATGATAAGAGACCAACTATATTATGAGGCAGTTGTCTCAAATTCACAAATATTCTAGTTTTTTTAAAATTATCTGAGTTTTCCAGTTTTCTTCCAGGCTCCAAAAATTCCTTGTGTTTTATCGGTCCTCTTGATTCACCAGGTAATTGGCAATCCTGATATACCAAAGCAAAGTATTGTCTATATATATATATATATATATATATATGTTGGCAATTTAATTTAGTTAAAATGATAATAAATAGTCTATGTTAGTAATCTTTGACACAAGAACCAGACTATTTCAAAGTAATCAGTCATCTACCTTTGATCGCGTAGGACTCTGCGACGATCCTGAGACTGCGACTGGGTAACGTTTTCTCAGTGAGCGTCTGTAGCTCTGCCTGGTTGTAATAGTTGAGGGAGTCTTCATACAAACCCATGGCATAGTGAAGCTTCCCTAGTAGAAGGTTTGCGTCAAGCAGCACACCAATCTAGCAACATAACAGAGGGTTTATTAAATTATAGAGATAGTATGGATACAATGTTTTATGAGTATGAATATTCATTTTACCTAAGAATCCAGTCTCTTTGAGCCATTTAGACTATTTGGGTTAAGGTGTCAGACTTCTGTGCTGGCGGCCGGGGTTCAATCCTCGGTCCCGGCACAGATCTATCTGATTACCAAACCCTTCCTTCACCTCTGACAAGACATCTTGGGAATGTGGGGAATGCCAAGCCTCCACCGTGGTTCGGATTCCACGTTAAACTGTAGGTCCTCCATTTCATCTCACAATCACCCTACCATTACACATTAGCGTAAGTGCGTACAACCTGAACGGGCAGTAAGAGGTGGTGATGATGATGATGATGACGATGATGATGATGATGATGATAGTAATAATAATAATAATAATAATAATTAATAAATAATAATAATAATAAATAATAATATAATAATAAATATAATAATAATAACAACTAATTAGGCCTACTTAGATGTCAAACTGGGAGATAAACATTTTTTCAGCCCTACTACAATAGCCCCATGGCTTCTTTGGTGCTGACTGACAGCTCACAGCTGACAGTTGACAGCTTTAAAAAGTTACCAGACCAAATTACGTATCCCTACGCCGAACCAGATGATCTGCAAAAAACATATGTTTAGCAGCTGTCACTTTTGACAGTCAAAATGTAAGTATATACCTACATGTTGCCTGTCAATCAGCACCAAAGAAGCAATGGGGCTACTCTACAATGTGCAGCCAATTTGCCACCAGAAAGTCAAGAGAAAAAGCCAGTGTTTTTGCCAACTTTTTTTTTTGCCAATGTCCAGTAAAAACATAGTTTAATTTTCTTTACATGGTGATATCAACAGTTGTTGAATATATGCCATGAGCGGCATTAGACGAGAAACTTTTTAAATGAAGAGAAAAAGTTGTCATTAAATTCCAGGACACCCTTGACAAATATTAAACAACTGTTGATATCACCATATGAAGAAAATTAAACTTATATGCCGGGATCACGATCAACTTAACGTAACGTAAAGTAAAATATCTTCTCGTGTGATTAAATGGAAGAAATCACAATGCAGTTAATTTAACGTTGACTTGAAGTAAATTTAAGGTAAAACAAAACCAAAATGTGAACTGTATTGGTTTGTTTAGCATCCAAAATTAATTTTATTGCAAACATATGATATGGAAGGACACTATGTTGGTTTACTGTATATCACCGTTTAAACCATAATATTAGCCTACTGATGTAGTACTTTTATGTCTTAAAATAAATTATATCTTCTAATACAAGTAAGGTCCTAAATTACACGGAAGAATAAAATGATATGTTGATTAGCCTCTATTTCCCACCAACCATCAGATTACATGCTCACATGTACTAGAGCAATATATAGATTGTTACTGTACCTTTTTTCCTTGTTCACTTGCAGAAGTTAACAGATAACGTTTGGCTTCTGCCAATCCTGTGCGTGCCTTATTAATGTTTACATCAATAGGCGGAAACTCTTCTAAATACAGCTCTAACTTTCCTTCGCCAATCAAAAAATTGGCCAGATATTCTAGAACAAAATGTAGTGGTTAGTGTAACCAAGCCCTTCACATGGACAAGAAACAGAAAAATGTGCTACATTACTCGGGCTTACTACATTTGTAAGCTGTCTTCTCTTTTTGGCACCATATATTACAACCCGTTCAGTTTTTACCTTTATTAAACAACTATAGGCCTATATAACAATCCTATTCGATCTTAACATCCATAACACAAGTACTACTTAGATAAGCATCTCCAGGTCAGTGCAAATTTTTCCTTCCCTTTTTGTCTTATTTTTGAACTTTTAAATATGTTCTCTCTCATACACAAGTTACCACTACAATTAATCTTAAAGGTGGCTGTGCTTTTAAATTATATCTAAAAATTTAAAAGTATACTCCATTCACGGTAGGAATTACTCTTTGAAAGGTCTTTTTTTTCTACCAATATCCAATACTATATAATAGATTTCTGGTAGGGAAAAAAGGCCTTTCAGAAAACAATTCCTACGCTGAACGGACTTTAGGTAAGCCCTACAATACAAAATTAGCCTAACTAATATTAATTAAAATAACATATATATAAAATAGGTACATTAAAGTAGATTTTTGAAACTGACAAACCTACCATGTTCTTACTAGGTTATAGCTGGATATAATAATAAGACTATGGTAAAATGGACAATGTGAATGTGAGAGTGCTGATGTATGCAGATGATGCCGTATTAATGGCTGAGAATGAAAGGGACTTGCAGAATTAAATTTTTTGGTTTGAATGTAGCAATATGCAGAATTTACCTTTGTATAAATGTCTCCAAAACTAAGGTGATAGTTTTTGGTAAGGACAGATTAGGAAATGATTGTTAGCTTAGTACCTATTAATGGAAAACTGTTAAAACAAGTGAATGATTTTATCAGGGAAGAATGTTCTGCAAAATGGAAGGATGAAAGATGAAATAGACAAACAGGTAAAAATGCATCTCGGAGAGTAGTTTGATGCATGCGGACTATTGCGAAGAATGAAATATCGAAAGAGGCAAAGTTGTCAGTGAATAATAATAAATTTAAAAGTGTGTTAACACCAACATTGTGTTATGGATATGAAGCGTGGGTTTGTCAGGAGAAAATGGTGACCTGGCGGCCTAGGGGTAGGGTGTCGGACTTCTGTGATGGGTGTATGAGGTTCAATCCTCGGTCCCAGAACAAATTTATCTGATTGCCAAACCCTTCCTTCACAACTGACAAGATGTGTTTTAATCACAACTTGTAAATGTGTAGACTGCCAGGCCTACACCATGGTTCGGATCCCACGTTAAACTGTAGGTCCTCCATTTCATCTCACAATTACCCTACCATTACACATTAGCGTAAGTGTGTATAACCCAAATGGGTAGTATGACACATTGCTAATAATAAAAATAATTGTCAGGAGAAAAATCTATATGGGGAGAACTTGTATGAACAGATTATGTAATGAATGGGTGCTGAAGGAGTGTGATTTGAAAGGGAATACAATAGGTCAATGTGAAAGAAGTGTCTTACATTGGTTTAGGCATGATGAGCGGATGAGTGTAGCTCGATTGACAAAGCAAAAATATGAAAGTAAAGTGTATGGATCAAAAGGTTGGGATAGGCCATGTAAGAAATGGCTAAATATTGTAGATGAATATATGAAAACGAGACATGTTAAGCATTTTAAGAATAAAAGAACATGTATGACTGTTGTTGAAACAAAGGAAGTATGCAAAGATAGGGAAGTGTGGAGAAAGTTAATGAGGATGGGCTAAGTACGTAGTTGTTATTTTTTTTAGCCATAGATATGGTGCTAAAAGAGAAGTGATAGGGGCTAAGTAATTGTTTGTGTTAATAATGAAATATAAATGTCCTCAAGTTGACAATGCAACATAATTAGTATGGGTAAAATGTACCAAATAAAAAAACGTCAGTTTAACAATTATTAGAGGTTAGAATTCTAAACTGTCACTGGTTTATTAAAAAAAACTTGCCTGATGTTGGAGACCTAAGTTTTAGTTGCTCAGCTAACTCAATTACTTTCTTCCAATTTGATTCCTCGCGGCTCTTTTCTATGTCCGATTCAATCCTATTTCTTCCTTTACTTGTCATTTTTTAGTTTTGTCTACTCAGTACCTAAAGATTAAAAATGAATCATTTCAATGCTTCAGTCATATTATTTTGACAGATTTTTTTTCAATAGTTGTTGTGTTAGGGTCGCCTGTTATAAACAAGTTCTATCTGTACTTTCCTGCTTTTTTTTTCCGTTCGCGTCGTGGGATCAGGTTTACTCCCTGGCTGTTCGCGTCATAGTCTCAGCTGTACCCGTAGCAGAAAATCACGGGCTTTTCTGCTCTTGTGGAAGTTAATGTGGCTGAATTGGAACTGATGATGAAAAAGAAGAAACTCAATTAATGTAAGCTTAACTTAAAATCTTGATTTGCTTGAACAAAATTGACTAATTTTGAGTTTACTACAAGAAAATGTTATAGCTTGGAAAGTGTTAAATTATAAAATTTCAGAAAATAAATATAACCAAAGTTTTATAGCTACTATGTTGTAAAACTTTTTCCCAATTATTTTTTTACATCTGTGGTTTAAACATAGCCTTTTTTTTTTAGCAGCAAGTATATTTTTGATCGCAAAAAGGTGTTACTTTAAAGTTTAAAACAATTTTGTGAACCTAACGCAAATTGTAGAATTCGGTTCAGTTTAATAATAATGAAAAACATCAATTTCTAAATATAATATTTAAAGTAGGCAGTGGTTGCATGGTGTAACTCCCTACTTTCGTGTTAGGCTGGGGTTATACTGGAAGCGTATTCATGCAAACTCAACTTCGCGTGAATACGCTAGTATACTTGCGATTTGAGGTCTGGTTACAGTGTAAGTGTACTAGCGCGCAAATTATTAAGAATTCTATTTTCTAGAAAATAATTATTTAAAGTTCCCCATTTCAGATAATACTCCTAGAGTATGTGATTAGAGGCTGGACCTCTTCATTGGTTTCTTGTAAATGTGCTGGTGTTTCAATCATTTCACTTGTATGTGTGAATCCTGGTGACGGCGTTAATGACTGCACTGACATTACAGGAGAAGATGGATATACGGTGTGCATTGGCATCATGGTCTTACTTGCTTGCTCGTCAGTAAAAACTTGATCCAGTTTCATTTGAACCATAATTTTCCGGCCAGCCCTAACATTTTTCAAGTGTGGCAGCAAACACATTAAAATATGATAGTCAGAATCTGAAATATTTTCAGGAGGGGCTGTGAGTGGACTTTGCTTAAAGAAACCCAGTTTTTATTTTTCGAGCTCTAGTAGGTTTTGTTGTATGCCTGATTCACGCTTCTTCTGTGATACTGCTTTTGAAATTCTCTTATTTTGATTTACAAATGTTTCTGGTGAGATGCTTTTGCATTCCAGCCAAAGGACTTTTGTCTTCATTCGAATGGTTTTAAAAAGCATCCTTTTCATGAACAAAAGAGTGGTGTTTATCTGAAGTGTCATCCTTTTGTGATAAGAGGTTTTCGGGTGAGAGTATGGGAATATTTCTTGATGATTTTCTTGGTGACATTTGTTCAGTCAAGAAGGTTAAGATGTTGAAAAATGGTCATGAATAACCAGCTTTTTCGCCACCATCAGCACCAGAATATTTTTTTTGCTCGAATTTTCAGCAATTCAAGACGATATCGTAATCCTTTCCACTTTCCTTTTACGACCTCACCTGATATAAAAAATATTGATAAAATATATGCATACATATGTTTGTTATTGTGTATGCATGTGTTTGGTGGGAGGAAGGGGTGTTAGAAAGGGGGGTGGGGTAAAGGTGTTAAGAATTTGAATACTTGTGTGAGGATATATTAAAATTATATTGGTTTGTAGTATATTATTTTGTGTTTTTTTTAAAGTAAAACACTACATTTATGTTACCTATTAATTATTTGGTGTTTTTGCAGGTACTTATCAACTGTTCTTGGTTTCCGGTCCCTAACTTTTTCATTTAGGATGTCACACTGTACTGTAAGAAAAATTATTTACGAAACATGTGAAGATATATGGACCTCATTGCAATATCAACATTTATCTTTTCCCACGAAGGAGATTGTAACCATAACTGTAAAGGAGTGTTATGAAAAGTGAGACTTCTTAAACTGTGTAGGCTGCATAGATGAAAAGTATATTCACATTAAATGCCCAGTTAGATCAGGCACAATGTTTTTTTAAATTACAAATAGTTCTACTCTATAGTGTTGCAAGGGGTAGCTGATACAAATGGTATGTTTTTGTGTGTTAACATCGGTGGTTACCAAAGGCAAAGTGAGGGTAGAACATTTATGGCATCTTCACTCTATCATCAATTGTAAAATGGCTCATTAAAATTACCAGGAAAAAGAGAATTGCTTATTCCAACATAGAACTACCTAATGTACTACTTGGTGATGAAGCATATCTTTTGAAACCATATTTGATGAAACCTTACTCCAGTAAAAATCTTTCATGAGAGGAAGACATTTATAATTACAGACATTCACGAGGTCGCAGGGTTGTGGAATGTGCTTTTGGGATTTGGCTTCAAAATGGAGAATTCTCAACAAGTGCATTTAAACTCATCCTGATAAAGCTGATTTGATTGCAAAATGTATTTGCTTACTTCATAATAAAGAGAAGGCATATCCTTATTAACTATGTTGAAGGCTCGATGTTCACCTTTTTTAAAGTACCATAGATGTTGGACGATCACGTGGAAACAACAGATGCGCTAACACTTCTTATGAAATAAGAGAAGCTTTCAAAATCTTCTTTAACAGTAATATTGGAGCTATCCCACAGCAATACAGGGACACGTGGTATTGTTAAAAAAACATTACTGGTAGTAAGAACTGAAAAAAAAAAAGTTTTTAAATTTAAAAAATAATATTACTATAAAGGTGTTTTGCACATACTCACTTGATGAATTTCGTTCCTCTGCAACTTCATTCCATAATTTCTTAGACTTGTCACGATTATGGTAGCGTTTGCTTCTTTGATTCCACAGAACCACGCCAATGACATTTATCTCAGAGATTTGGGCATGGTTAAAATGGTAAAGAGTAAAAATGTGGAGTTTGAAACACTTATTAGTTTGGTTTTTGAGAGAAGGGCTTTGTGGGATCAGTTATATGTACTAAAAGACATTCGGTAGTACGGTATTCGTGATATTTGGTGGGTTGAGTGGATAGCTCTATGTAATACATAGTATTCACCCAAATTGCATTGAAAAAGTAAAGGGTTCACCCAGTATTCTCTATGAGTATTCTCTAAAATGAAGAACTTTAAATAATTATTTTCTAACAAATATATTTTAAGGTGGGTTCCATTTACTTAAAACAAAGGGCTATTCCAAATAATTTCTGCATTAGTACGCTTCCACTGTAACCAAAGCCCAATTCGCGCGTATATGAGCGTATTCGCGCGAAGTTGAGTTTGCGCGATTACAATTCCAGTGTTACCACAGCCTTAAACTGGATTACTGGTAAGTGGTGAATGTATGAGATGGTCAAAAACATAATAAGAAAACTGAAAGGGTTAAAAAGTTGTTCGTGTCACCTCAGAGAAAACACCCTGTTCCTTCTGCTCATAGTTTACGCCAAGCTACACTGGTCACAGGCGTAGAACTGTTACCAAAAGTCGACGCGAATAAAACTCACATATCAGCCGTTTTACTAGTTAAATTCCCTTTTCTATCAAATGTGTATTAATATGTAATCTGAAAATGGTAAATACTTATAATATTAATAAACTACTATTGATTACGTATGCAATTACGAAAAATTTGAATGATTTATTTTCATTAAATTTGTGAAATTATATTTTATAAACAAAGACAAAATTGAGGAACATTTCCACTAAATTTCAGCGCGAAATTTAACATTTCATTTTAAGGTTTGCATTGTTATCTATGCTATCTTTCCAAAACTTCGTGTTCGTCAAAATCTAGTGGTTTTAAAAACATAATATTTCAAACACGGGTTCAACATACATTGAGAGCTATAGAAATTCTAAAAAATATAATTTAAGGCAGAAGAAAATATGCGTTCTTCCAGTAACTCGTAAGTATAGTTTAATAATGTGTATTCCTTGTTTCTGAGATATTTCTGACCTAGCTATTCGACAGCCAATGCAGTGTGTTAGCGAACACTTTATATTTTAAATCATTTTCACGGTTCAGTAGTTTTGCAGCGGGGATAGCACATTAATTCACCAATAAAACTAGACACTGGGTCATTTAAGGAGATAAGCTTAGTTTTCATATTTAGAAAAATATATAATTAAATTTTAAGAATGATACTATATGTCCTAGAAACTCAAATGTGATTTTGAAAATGGGTGTAAAACACGTTATATTATTACCAGTATTTAATTTTATAAGAGATTAGAAAGGTCAAAAAAGTTATCAGGAAACTCTATTATCTATATTTTATTCAAATTGGTACACTTTGTTTGCTTTTGTAGTAAATTACCCAAAGATAGGTATATTCCAAAAATTTCTTTGCAGCTGATGTTACTAATTTTGTTTTAAATTACAAAGAGTTTTAAGGAAGAGAAAATAGTACACTGGTATTTAAGTTGTTCCTTACACAGCTTAAAATGCCAATAGTAATTATTATCACAGTACTAATACTCCTAAAAAGAAAACAGTTGGTCCATAGTTATGTTGGTATTTTCACATAGATGAATAGCTACTCTAACCAGTACCATACTCATACTTGTTTTCTTCCCAAACCTATTTCGTCACTTTATCAAGTCACACTACAGTCCAATTCCCTCAGGACGAGCCTTTTAGGAAATAAAAACATATATTTTTTGCAGGACACCTTGATAACACTTTACTATATTATTAATGTTATTTCGTGGGTATTTATATTATCTATCAAAAGTCACAGTTACAGATCACATGACTTGACGTATGAATGCGGGAAATTATATCTAGTAAAGTTTTCAAGTTGTCTGATATGTACACTTCGTTTACCCTGAAAAGAAGCAGTCTAATCTTGATGGATTACGACATATAACACTTATAAGCTTTACCATAGCGAAATGATCCAAGGTAAGCTTGTTACCTTACAGGGTAAACGAAGAGTGCAATCTGTTTACTCGAAAAGGTAACAAGCTTACCTTTAATTGTTCCATTATGGTGTAACTTACAAGACAGGGCCATCAAGGTCAGACTGCTACCCTTCGAGGTGAATTGAATGTACATTAGTAAGAAAAGTGGGGCATAGATTACGCAATTTTCCTGCCAGTTTGGTTAACTTCGATATAATCGATAGTTTGATCTAACTTGTGAACAAAGGGGGACGAGACGCAACTCGGGCGATATCGACGTTGTGGAGGAGATGGTGCCTCTGGTGGCAGGGTTTGGAAAGTGGCAGTTTCTGATGGCGGGAATGCTGTGCTTCAGCGTCATCCCCATCACCTGGAACTATCACGCCATCCTCTTCTTAGCCCCGTCTCAACAAGGGTACGTCTGCAAGTACCCAGAGGGTCTGGGGTTCGAGAACTGGCGTTTGGATGACTGGATCACGCTCAGTCACCCGAAACACAAGGTAAGCAAGCACTAGAAGGTATGATTAAATGAGAAAATGACACCTATAAACGTGGATTAAATTTTAGATGCGACCAGCATTGCAAAATAGTTACGACTCACCAAGAAGGCAACGTAAAGTCCATTCAGCGTAGGAATTGTTTTCTGAAAGGCCTTTTTCCCTACCAGAAATCTATTATATAGTATGATATTGGTAGGAAAAAATACCTTTCAGAGAGTAATTCCTACCGTGAATGGTGTATAACTACTAGAAGACCATTCTTTGTGTTTATATTGTTTTAAAATAACCTTGTGAAGGTTTACAGTAAAGAATCTCCCAACTTGGAGCAGTGCCACATGTACAAGTTGAACTACTCAGAGTTGGTGAACGCCACAGAGTCAGAAATTGACTCACTGCCTACCAACCAAACAGAGATCATTCGTTGCAGCGAGTTCCTCTTCTTTCCCGCAAGGTACGGGCTCACCATCTTACAAAAGGTGAGTACTGGCCCGTTGTGTGTAGTGGCACGTCTCAACACAGCATGGCGGAATAAGATGGCTGTGTGCTCAGCTGCTTCATTTCCTGGATATTCACTCATTTAGGTGCGGCCGAACGGAACGAAGTAATTTTACAGTTTTTATAAAATTGAAATTTTTTGGCTAAAATAAATCAAATATTTCTCCAGTTCCAACATAGAGTTTAGTTTTATGCACATGCTAATATCAATAGATCTTGAATATCTATCAAGGATGTCCTGGAAGATTGTCAACACTTTTTCTCTTTATTTAATTTTTTTTTGACAAAATTCCGGAAACCCTTGACAAATATTCAAGATCTGTTGATAACACCGTGTGAAGAAAATTAAACCCTATATTTCTACTAAAGCAATATTTTATTTCTTTTATTAACAAAAAAAAAGTTTTGATTGAAAAAACCTCTAAAATACTGGTCTTAACTCGTGTTCTCCACCCTCTCACCTTAATGCGCTTAAGTAGCCGTGGTTTGTCCTCATCCATCTGACGTTTTGGGAGAGATGCTATCAATGATGGCCGCATACAAATTTTTTAGTGTTTTTTAAAAGGCTCTTCTATTAGGAACTTGACATTTACCTTTACAATGGCTAGCGAGCTCTCTTCAAAAAGTAATCAAAGCTAATTTAACTGTATTTTTAAAACAATAGTAAATTTCTTATTTTTTAAAATCCTGTATCCTAAGAAGAGTGGGTGAGAAGAGAATCATTTTGGATGTGATTCTTCGGTGCAATGCAAACTGGATAGGATACATCCTTAGGAGGGACTGTTTTCTGCATGACGTCATAGAAGGAAAGGTTGAGGGAAAGAGGAGCTTAGAAAGGAGGAGGATTCAAATATTGGATAACTTGAAGGAAAGGAGGAAATTATGATAGCTGAAGGAGGAGGCAGAGGACAGGCCGCATTGGCGGTCTAAGTTCACTGAAAAAAGAAATGAATTTGTCGTGAGACAGAATACCTAGCAATAACAATCCTTTAAGTAATTTAACAATACATTTTTATTATTTTTTTTTTTTTTCAGTTAAACTTGCTCTGCGAAGACAAGTCTAAAATGGTGCTCACAGAAGCCCTGTTCAGAATCGGGTTGATGCTGGGGAACTTTATATTTGGACGTATGAGCGACAGGTGGGTTCTTGCTATTAACTAACTTCCCCACTGCTGCTAATTTCAAAGTGTAGACCCTACCACATTTTACGTTCTCTAAAATCTGGATCAGGTTATTTTCTAATAATGGGTCACTTACTGTAATTCCGATCGTTAACGTTATTTACTATTTATTTTGAGGGTCAAGAAGTAGAAAGAGGGCAAGAAACTGCATCACTATTTTCCTGCAGTAACGATACGTTGAATATACATCACGGGAAAAAAAACAAAACTTATGTATCTCTATAATTTTCTAAAGCCTAATAAAGCTTTATCTGACGGTCAGTAAACTTTTCTTTTCTTAAACATCAGACGAGCTTAACGGATAAAATGGTGTGTTGATACCGTTTTTATGACGATGATGATGATGACGCGTGCATGCCACACGGTTGAGCAGAAATTACTACGTTACCATATTTTACGATCACACGCCTCAGGGTTGGGTTACCAGTTGTCTTACTGCTCACTTGCTATCACACGGTTATGTGATGTGTACTGATCGCCTCTTAAAAAAGGTAACAAATAGCACTTATTGCGTTTAGTGAAAAGTTTATATTTAAAGACCCTCCTTACCCATATTCACCAAAACTGAAAGAGAGCGTAAGTAAACTACTAATAAGCAAAAAAGGGGAGGTTAAGAGGATTACACAAAACACGTGGTTTCCCACAGGGATCTTTAAGCCAAACTCCATTTACAAAAAAAGGCTTTAGAATTTATTACTAAACAAAGAAAAAAATATAAGACTTTTTTACTATTAAATTAAAGGAAGGGAGAAAAGATTTACATTTACAACTTTACCGATTTGTCAAAAAGGGTTACATCATAAAAAAAAAGGTGTTTCTAGTAGAAGACAAGAGAACCAAAACAATATAAATAAAGATAAAGAAAATTGCCTTCAACCATCATACCTAATCCCCTGTGTGATTATAGTTTAAGCCGTGCGGTATATAGGATGCCGACCGATACAAAATAGCAATATAAAAACCTGGTCTCATGGTCGACAAATTTAGCGTTACATCACGATAAAAAAATATACAAAATAATAAAACCTAAAAGCTCATAATTAGAAAGATAACTACACAGAAACTTTACCTCATCATGGAAAAAAAAAAAAAAAAAAAAAANTTAGCGTAACATCACTGTTACCAAAAAAAATACAAAATAAGAAAACCTAAAAAGGCATACTCAGAAAGATAACTACACGAAAACTTTACCTCATAATACCAAAACAAAAATAAAAAAAGGAAAACGACTACATGTTAAATTTGAATTAATTTACCAATCAAGTAAAAAAAGAAGAACAAAAATTTAATGTCTCACGTCAATAGAATCTAAAGAGCGAGTGAAAGAGTCAAAGGCGTCATCTGCCTGAACAGGAAATCGTGATTTTGGTGAGGCCAATCAGCGACAAGTTTGCAAGATAAAAAAGAACCAATGGCATTATAGTTGAAGACTTGACATCTACAAAATACTTAGAAAACAAATATACGCAAAAGGAACCCAAGGTACCAAAAAAACATTAAGGTGAAATTAAATACATAAAAAAAGGTACAAAGAGATTTAATTATTTAGCAAAGATTGAATTAATCATTTAGAAAATATGATTAAAAACTTTAGTTCCACTAATTCCCATCCAGATCGCCACCTACTGCGGAAGTAAAATAGAAATTGCTCTTTAATTTAAACTTTGTCAGACAGACTTCACTGCTCGCCACTACCAGAAGCTTCAAGGTCGATAGAAACTGGGTCAGTTTATAACTAACAGTACAGATGATCTGAGGATATGCTGTAGGATTTACTTATTAATTCTTTCTGTTGAGATTACTAAATTTCAATGTTTATATACGATTTATTTAATCAATTACACTTTTAATATTATACATTCAACATTAAAGTGACATAGTTCTTACTCGTTTAACCAACTGGCACGGAGAGCCGTAGTCAGAGTACGCGTTCGAGTATAGCTATGCGCAGCGCCTTTCGGCTGTTGTTCGTTCCGAACCTGCCAGTGACATAAAGAGTAATCTGGCCTGTAAAGGAACATGGGACTGATTATGCTTTGTTAGTTATAGGCGGCAGTCGCTAGCCCTTATTTTCATGGTATGAGCCCCTTATATATGACCTACCCCTTGATTCTTGGGCCCCTTGTCTTTAGTGTTAAAAACCAACCAATAGGAGATTTCTTGGCAATCTGATGTTGTTAAGGCTATCTCCCTATTGGGTAAAAGGTGGCCAACTCATCACCACACTTTAAATAGAACGGAAGAAGATTTTAAACAAAGACAAGTTCAATACGTAATATATTTGAATTTACTTCTGAAAATGCCTCATGGGCTTGAAACTCAGTAAAATAAATAATAATGAGTGAAAATGGTATTAATAATAAATATATAGTTTGAATTTAGAATCTTGTACTGAAATTAAATCGTTCAATTTTGCTTGGTCATCCATGGATGAAGTATTAAAAGGAAAATTTACATACAGTTCTTTAAAGAAAAATATATTTCATTCATGACTTTTCAAATAAATGTGAGGGGCCCAAAACAGTATCACTACAATGGATATAATATATTATGGCCCCTTCAATAGTGTAACTCCCTTCCTCTCCTTACCCTCTTAATAGTAATAGCACTTTCTTTCTGAGAGATCTGGAACCCATTTTTATATTTCAACATTGTATTGGCCATTGAGTCGGCCATTGAGTCGGCTGCCTCGGTCAGAGAGAAAGTACCAATCGCTGTCAGGCCAAACGGTTTAAAATACAATGATCTGGGTCGTTTTATGGAACTAATTTTCTACTCTGCCTAAGCTTATACGCCCTTTCACCCTTCAACTATAACCGCCATTTGACATGTCAATAAGAAAAAATAGGAAGAAAACTACGAAACTTCTTATACCAAGATAAAGAGTAAAGCTCGCTGCTAGTTCTCAAATATATTAAAACGTTCTGTTTTTAGCCTATCAAAAAATGATTATTTATTAGAGGAAGGCTAAATCTAGAGCTTTTTAAAATAAATAAATCAAAAGCACCTCAAATATGCTTAAAAAGTCGTTTAAAATGAGCTAATGTCAAATTTTCACACATTTTTTCTGTTTATAAAACTCAAAATATAGAATTGTAAAAAGGAATAAAGGCCTGTTGGAATCTATCGACTGCATTTTGAAATAACGCATCGTAAAATTAAATATTGCGTTAAGAGCTGAACTTTTACGCGGCAATTTCTTGCTTACCTAGGTGGTTCCTTTAATGTCCGAGGCTAATTGTAGTTGTGTTTTCAGGTTTGGAAGAAGACTTATTCTGTTGAGCTCGCTGATCTGTCAGCCGGTAGCGGGAACTTTCACCGCCCTTAGTCCCACCTTCACGGTGTACTGCGTGGCCAGGTTCGCCTTCGGGTTCTCTCTGGGAGGTTGTGTCAACATGAGCTTCATCCTGGGTGAGATCTCTAGTCTGTAAGTCGTGTTCTCACTGGGACGTTGTGTCAAAATGGGCTTCATCCTGGATGAGATCTTTAGTCTGTAAGTCGTGTTCTCACTGGGGAGGTTGTGTCAAAATGAGCTTCATCCTGGGTGAGATCTCTAGTCTGTAAGTCATGCTCTCACTGGAATTTGTTGGTTGCTATGACAACCTGCCATTAAAAACTGCAATACTTTTTATTCATCATGTTTTAGTACCAATTTTGAATATACCTACACCTATGTAGGGTGTGAAAAAAGTATCGATACTTTACTAATATCGATATTTTCCTTTCGATACTACTAATTTTTACTCCATACTTTTACTGATATTAGTACTCACACTCCGGTATCGGATCAGAACCGAAAGAAACAACTTTTTTGCTATCTTCACTCATGCTGGGATTACATTTTTACTAGGGCGGACTGTGGAGGAAGAACAAATGACAATATTTCCCAATTCTCTTTCATTCTCTGCATGACAAGCAAGAAGCCGTAAGCGGGGGTCAATGTGTGACTAGTGGGGTGGTTTTGTGAGTAACAAAAATTTGCATCTCATGCCACGGCTATTCGCGTGACTACGAAATTCCATATAGCAACATGTTGCCTCGTCTGCGGTAGCATCTAGCGGCTAGTTTTGGAAGTGTCTATTATGCACATGTTTTTGGTGGCCATTTTAGTTTTTTTGGCTGTTTTTACTCAGTGTCAGCGTGCCAGCATGTTCTGGAAACTTGAATCTCTGTGGATCAATATATAAAAGGAATATTAAAACAAAGTAACTTTTCTGAAAGTTCTATTTGTTTTTAACATACTGGTGCATACAGCTCAAGAGTTTGTACATTATTTGTCAGGAATATTGAACTGTTTTAAAAAAAATCATCACTTTATGGGGTGACTTTGTAACAGGCCAAATTTAACTGGTCTAACCTACAGTGTGTAACAAGTTACTGGAATATGCCTCAGGCATCCAAAAGATGGCTGAGTGCTCACCCATATAAAACTATATCCAGGAACACCTGAATGAAGCTGTCAATGCCATGAAAACCAAGAAAATTACCTTGCGACAAGCTTCAGAGAGGTTATCTTAGTACCTACTTTTAAACACATTATTATTTCTACCCTCTGTGCCATACCCATCCATGATAAAAAACAACTCTAATTAATGATTTTAGTGAAAATTTCCATGTATATTTTGCAGGTATGGCATCTACACACTGTGGCTAAAATCAAAGGGGAAATACCAAAGGCTCTAGGTGGTCAAAAGGTTTATAGCGAGGCTGAAGAGAATCTTTTGGTTGCACATGCCATTTCAATGTCTACGTTTGACTTTCCCATTACGCCCTTTGATCTCAAATGTCTTGCCAAAGGATATCTCAACCAAACTGGAAGGACAGTTAGTGGTTTCCGTACCAACTTCCACCGGACGTGACTGGGTTGAATTGTTTATAAAAATACATAAGAAAATATTGTCTAAACGATCTGCAAAGAATACTACCTATTCGAGAGCTGATACGGATAAAGGAGTTGTCAATTTAATTTAGATCATCTTCAACAAGAAATTGAAGGTGTTTCCCTGGCCAATGTATGGAACTTTGTTAAGACAAACCTCGTAAATGATCCTGGCAGCAATAAAGTCCTTAAAAAAGTGGAACCAAATATCCTGAGCAAATACACAATTCTTCGAAGACCTGTACGTCTTTAATGGTTTGCAGTAACGCGGAGGGCACACTTGTACATAAATTACAAAGCAGAAAAAAGGTGGTCAACGTAGACCTAAGGTGGACCGGATGGCGCCCACTACAATCGATCAAAGTCTGGTTGTTTTGATCACCAATCGTTTGAAGACGGGCTCATTTCTCTTTTTCTACCAATCCTAAAAAAACAGAATGGGATGAAGGTCATCTTAGGTGAAAATTTAGGCTCACCCATAAGCTTTGAAGTGCTTAGCCTTTGTGAAGAAAACATCATAAAGTTTGTGGCTCTACCTCCCAGCTCGACACACCTGATACAGCCCTTAGACGTTGCCTACTTCCATCCTATGAAAAGCCAATGGCGGCAAGTTTTAACTGAGTGGATAGAAACTGCCAGTGGTAGTAAATGCAACTATACCTAAAGATGAACCCCCAAAGTTTCTGAAGAAGCTAATGGACGAGATTACTAATGGCCAAAACAATCTAAAAGCAGGCTTTAATAAGACTGGGATATATACTCTGGATAGGACTCAGGTCCTTAAAAGAATGCACAATTATGTCTGGGATGAAATAGATTCCTTGAAGAATGTCATTGGTGACAGTTTTCTTGAAAAGCTTCATGAGGGAAGACATGAAGAAACCCAGAAGAGGGTTGTGAGAAGGCGTAAGAAGTTGAATGTCCCACCAGGTAAAGGTATCGGGGTGGCTGATATTAATGTTGAAGATGATGCAATCCCCAGCGCGTCCAAAGAAAATTATTTTGGTAAGCAAGGAGGTAGAAAGAAGAAAACAGCTCCCAAGGGAAGATCTGGCATTAATAGAGAAGATTCAAGGGACGAATTTTCTCTACAAGATACAGACGACAGTGCCGGCATGGATTTCAGTTATGATGGTTTCATTGGATCAAATGAAGAATTCCCGGTTAACTCTAAAAGGTAAAAGGGGGGAAACAGCCAACTTTGAATAAGGGAAATACGTGCTGGTAAACTTCGAGGGCCGGCTGTATCCAGGGTTAATCATCAGGAAAACTGATGATGGTTACATGGTCCGAGCTATGGCGGAGAGCAAAAAGAATTGGAAATTGCCCAACAAACCGGACGAGATAGAGTACTTCCAAAACGAAATAATCCAACTCATCAAGAGCTTGGCAACCAGGGTATTTTTTTAAATGCCATAAATAACCATCTATAAATCTGTAGACTGACAATAGAATAAACACAAATTAACATATTGTATTTCACTTTCAGTGTATGTATTGT
This sequence comes from Timema douglasi, assembly GCA_901482245.1. Lineage (NCBI taxonomy): Eukaryota > Metazoa > Arthropoda > Insecta > Phasmatodea > Timematidae > Timema > Timema douglasi. The sequence continues at coordinate 36,391 of CABEEJ010001592.1, forward strand.
ACTATTGTTCATGTTTCCAATGTTATTTTTGCTTAGAATCAAAGTTCTGTGGTGTAACTTTGTAACTCTGTGTTTCACTGTGTTATTTATAGCTAAAAATAATTAACTAACTAGTTAAATAATTTATTTCTACGTAGCTATAAGAGCTATAATTTTTTTCCTTCGTGTAATCTCACATCTTTGGAAAAAGTCACAGAGTAACCCCAACGTACGGTAGTTGTTCTTTCATCTTTGTTTAGCAATACAACCCCCTTACCGGGCTACGGGGTGACCCATCTACTACCCCTTCCTTTATCAATGAGAAAGGTCATCACAAACTGAACAAAATAAGTTTTTGTAGAGGTCAATGAACTCAGTTAATTCAAGGGTGCCCCAAGCAGATGAAGCAGAAAAGCTAGTTTGCGTTTCGATACTGATACTTACTGTCAAAGATACTTTTCTTTTGATACTAGTATGGTATCAATATTTTTCTTCGATACGTTTTATGAGTATATTATCGATATCGATACCTTTATTTCGATACCACATCCCTACACGTATGTAGAAAAGTACGCCATATATGGAATAGTGCCTTAATATGGAATGGGAGAGTATCTATAAAACTAAGGTTGGTAGTGTAAGAGGGATAGCTGTAATTTAACGGGTGGTTGTCCTGTAGTCTGGCATTTGAAGGTCAGTGATGTCAGCCAATTTTCCTATGCTCCACACTTGTTTGTATTGTAAACGCTGCCTATTATTTTTTTGAAGGTTAGTACTATATTAATTATTTTGAATAGTCAAATAAATACAGCATGTTAATAAGTTAGTTGTTTAAATACATACTGAATGGGCTTTCTAACAGTATATCATGAATGTTTTTAAGATAGACACAACCTGTGATAGGCTAGGTTATATCTAAATATGGCAAGTGCCCTAAAATGGAATAGGCTGCTGTCCCAAAAATGGAATAGTATTCCATATTTAGACTACTTTTTTACCGCAGCAATTTTCTTACAACCATTAAAACATAGTTTTTTAAAAATATTCTCTGTAACTATAAGTAAACATATGTGTTCAAGTTATTTTTATATTTTTTAAAAATTTCAGTATAATGCCTACTCCAAAAAAGAAGATGGTTAAAAAGCCTCGAAAGAAATGGAACCCTAAAGACAGGAAGAATACCATTGAATTTGTCAAAAGTGGATCCATGGGGTTCAAGGTGGGAGCAGACACCTACGGTGTTCCAAGGACGGCCCTATTTCAATCCATGTGGCAGCTATTTCCACTAAATTAGGACGTCCACCTATGTTGTCATGTGAGCTAGAATGTAAACTAGTGGAGTACATTAAGACCATAGAAGCGAAATTATTTGTATTGACTAAAGGATACATAAAACTACTTGCCTATCAGTTAGCAAGGTCAAACAATATGCCAAAACCATTTTCTGAACAGAAAGAGCGTGCTGGATGGAAGTGGCTTAGGTTGTTTCTTAAACGCCACCAAAATATATATCTCAGATAACCAACTGGAACTTCCTTTGCAAGGATAAAGAGGCTTAATAAGGCAAATGTATATATTTTTTTATTTGTTGGAATACTTATTTGAAAAACACAAGTATCCAGCTGATCGAGTGTTCAATGTAGACGAGACTAGCCTTTAAATCGTCCATTACAAAATTCCTTCAGTGTTGGCACTCAAATGGTGCAAATAAGTTGGTGCAATGGCATCAGCAGAAACGGGTTTACTAGTTACTGCAATCAGCTGCATGAGTGTTGGGGGAACTTTCATCCCTCCCGTTCTTATATTTCCGAGAAAAAACATGAGTCACCTCTTGATGAAAGGAGCACCACCTGGATCCCTTGCATTTTGTCATCCCAGTGGTTGGATCCAAACAAATCTGTTTACCCAGTGGTTCCAGCACTTTTTAGGAAAGGTAAAATCATTGGCTGATGATCCCGTGTTGATTGTGCTAGATGGACACACAGCACATACTCGAAATATTTAAGTTATTGACCTGGCTAGGGAAACCAATGTGCAGATTATTTCTCTGCCCCCACACTCCACCCACAAAATGCAACCGCTTGACAAAAACCTTTATGGGACCTTTGAAGATGCATTACAGTGAAGAGGTTAGAATGTTTGCGAGGAATAATGGAAGGCCAGTATCCCCTTTTGACACTGACGAGCTCTTCTGCAAAGCTTATTTGAAAGTTCAAATGGGGTCAATCGCCGTAAAAGGGTTTAAAGTTACTGGAACTTACCCACCAAACAGAAATATATATTAGCAATTTAATTTCGTTGCCTCAGAAATATAAGGGGCATATCAGCCTCCTGTGAACCAGCCCTCTATCGATAATCCGTTAGGTTTACACTTAGGCCTACTAAGTGATAAGGCTGACGATTATTTGATTGGTCCTGAACAGATATCACCTATCCCTAAAATTTCAGATAAGGAAGGACCTCAGAGAGGTAGGCCAGCAAGAAAAGCGGCAATAGTCACATCATCTCCATTTAAGTCAGAGCTTGAGGAAGCTATTTTAAGCAAAGTGCTTAAAAATTCCATAGCTGCAAAATTGAATCTATTACAGCAACCCAAATCCAAGGTACCATCTTCTGATGAAAATCCACAGTGCAGCAAAAACTTGGAACAAAATAAACAAGGGGAAAAAAGTAAACATGAAAAACAAAATGACTTCAGTAAAGACAGCAAACCTATTAAACAGGCTAAGATGAAAATACAAATAGTAAGACAAGAAACAACCTCAGATTCATCTTTTGATGAGAAAGTACCAATGAGCCTCCCTGGACAAACCAATCCAAGTGATGAAGATGCGGCTTGTTTGTTTTGCGACGGAAAGTTTTCCGAAGACAAACAAGGGAAAGAGTGGATCAAATGTGTTGTGTGCAAGAAATGGGCACATGTGTAATGTTCAGGAGATAAAGCTAACTACTTTGTATGTGAATATTGCAAATAACATTTTGGTTATCTATTTACAATAAGTTGTTTCTTCTTTTATTTTAGTTTATTTATCAAACCCTTTTTTTAATTTTATATTCTAATACTGTTAAATTAACCGATAACATTGAATTTTAACATAATTCATGTAAAAAAGGAAGATATTAGGTTTATAATTTTTTCTAGACATATTCCATATTTGGAACACTTTTTTTTCCTACCAAAAATGCTTATTTTTACATTTTAATTTGTATAAAATTATTTTTTTACTCAACTTAGAAAAAATAATTTAGTTATTGTTAATAGAATAAATAAGAATGTTATTATTGAATATTTCGTTGTTATATTAACTAAAATACATTTTTTACCAAACAAAATGAAAATGGTATTCCATATTTGGCGTACTTCCTCTACTGATTACCCTAATGGGTTAGCGATGAGGAAATATACCCACATTTGCGTGGAGGGAGAGTGCAACATCAGCTAAGGTAAATCACTCGCAATATAAGCGACCGGGATTCAAACCTCAATCTACCCATAATCGGTAATGCAGTCCAATACGGGAGTGACACGTTTGACTATGTGACCACGAGCACGGGTTAATGCATTCTCCATCTCGTAATGATCAATTTGAATATAATGGTAATAATAATGTTGAGGGGTTATTTATAAAATAGTGGTATTATTATTGTAGGTGGCCGTCAAGATAAATAATCGAATATAGCTCGTTATTTTTTATTTGCTGTCTAGTGACGGAGACTGCAGCAAACAAGTGGCGCTCTCTAATGTGCGGCCTTTTCTTGCTACCGTACGGTCCTGGTGTCATATTACTGGCGCTACTGGCTTCTTTGTTCAGAAATGCTACCAAGTTACAGTTGGTCATCTCCTTCCCTTCTGCCCTCCTGCTCATCTTTACCAGGTATATCTTCCACTTAGGCCTCTTGATCATCTCCAGGTAGATTTATCACTGACGTTCTGGTTCAAGAATGCTACTAAGTTACAGTGGGCCATCTTCTGATATTCTGTACTCCTGCTCATCTCCAGGTAGGTCTATCACTAACGTTCTGGTTCAAGAATGCTACTAAGCTACAGTGGGACATCTCCTGATATTCTGTACTCCTGCTCATCTACAGGTAGGTCTATCACTAACGTTCTGGTTCAAGAATGCTACTAAGCTACAACGGGACATCTCCTGATATTCTGTACTCCTGCTCATCTACAGGTAGGTCTATCACTGACGCTCGTGTTCAGGAATGCTACTAAGCTACAACGAGGCATCTCCTGATATTCTGTACTCCTGCTCATCTACAGGTAGGTCTATCACTGACGCTCGTGTTCAAGAATGCTACTAAGCTACAGTGGGTCATCTACTGATATTCTGTACTCTTGCTCATCTCCAGGTAGGTCTATCACTGACGCTCGTGTTCAGGAATGCTACTAAGCTACAGTGGGTCATCTACTGATATTCTGTACTCCTTCTCATCTACAGGTAGATCTATAACTGACGCTTGTGTTCAGGAATGCTACTAAGCTACAATGGGCCATCTTCTGATATTCTGTACTCCTGCTCATCTACAGGTAGGTCTATCACTGACGCTCGTGTTCAGGAATGCTACTAAGCTACAACGGGACATCTCCTGATGTTCTGTACTCCTACTCATCTACAGGTAGGTCTATCACTGACGCTCGTGTTCAGGAATGCTACTAAGCTACAGTGGGTCATCTCCTTCCCTTCTACCCTCCTGCTCATCTTTACCAGGTATATCTTCCAATTAGTCCTCCTGCTCATCTCCGGGTAGGTCTATCACCGACGTTTGTGTTCATGAACACTTCAAGATTACAAGTTCCACATGTATTATTAAACCAAAAGTCATCATATCCCCTTCTACGCTACTACTAGCCTAATTAGATTATTTTAGGTATACAAAGATGTTACCGCCCGATGATCTGTCGACATTTATAAATGTAATGGTGTAATAATGTATACAGATGATAAATACTTATATGATAAGTTTCTATCTTTCTGTCAAGGTTTATCCAAGAATCACCTGTTTGGTTATTGGACCACAGGATGAGAGATTCAGCGGAAAATGTCCTCAAAATCGCAGCCAAGTTCAACAAACATCACGTTCCGTCATCCTTCCATATAAGGACGGTTGAGAACTTGGTAAATAGATCTAGTTCCTGGACTATGTTGCGTTTAAAGAATGTACAGTACTTTGTACACGTCCTTTATCTATATTGTTCGCTATTATCTTTCTATCTATCTCTATCTATTAATATTATCATCATTATTACTATTATTAGGTTCTAAGGGCACATCGTTATTGCTGTCTTGGACTTGTTTATATTAAAAACATAGCAAACACCCATTAGGAAGAATAAATATAAATAGCTCACCTGCTCAGAACAGTCGATTAATGCACTAAACCAAAAAAATATATATGAAGTTAAAAATATTTTTTTTTTTTAAATTAATCTCAACATGAGGCATTTACCAAATGAGCCATTATATAAGATTGAGGATCAATTGGAATTATTATTATTATTATTATTATTACCTACTTATCTAGGTGTTATCCATGGGGTAATCCGAGCTCTTAAGATGCCTTGTTTGAGCTGTATTTGCTAGGTATTATCCATGGGGTGAACCGAGCTCTTAAGATGCCTTGTTTGAGCTGTATTTGCTAGGTATTATCCATGGGGTGATCCGAGCTCTTAAGATGCCTTGTTTGAGCTGTATTTGCTAGGTATTATCCATGGGGTAATCCGAGCTCTTAACACGCCTTGTTTGAGCTGTATTTGCTAGGTATTATCCATGGGGTAATCCGAGCTCTTAAGAAGCCTTGTTTGAGCTGTATTTGCTAGGTATTATCCATGGGGTAATCCGGGCTCTTAACACGCCTTGTTTGAGCTGTATTTGCTAGGTATTATCCATGGGGTAATCCGGGCTCTTAAGAAGCCTTGTTTGAGCTGTATTTGCTAGGTATTATCCATGGGGTAGTCCGAGCTCTTAAGAAGCCTTGTTTGAGCTGTATTTTCGAGGTATTATCCATGGGGTAATCCGAGCTCTTAACACGCCTTGTTTGAGCTGTATTTGCTAGGTATTATTCATGGGGTAATCCGGGCTCTTAACACGCCTTGTTTGAGCTGTATTTCCTATCCAAGTCAGTCGATATCGGTGGGCTGAGACGGACTCCCGAGTTGATGTCATTGAACGGCTATGTCTTGTTGTGCTAGAAAGTTCGAGAGAAGGCGCCGAGCAACCCCAACGTCTTCCAACTGTTCAAAACCCCGGTGCTGTGCAAGGAGACGGTTACGCTGTGCATGTTGTGGAGCGTCACCTCATTCTCATACGCCTACCTCTTCTTCTACTACAGCATATCGCACCAAGAGCTGCACCTTAACGTCATCATCGCCGGTGACCGCAAACAATCACTACAGTACCATTTTATCAGGAGAGCTCTTTTTAGAAAACCGGTCCCCGGCACAGATTTATCTGATTGCCAAACCCTTCCTTCACCTCTGACAATGACAAGGGGAATTCTGGGCCTACCACCGTGGTTCGGATCCCACGTTAAACTGTAGGTCCTCCATTTCATCTTACAATCACCCTACCATTACACATTAGCGTAAGTGCGTATAACCCGAACGGGTAGTAAGACGCGGTGCTAATAATAATAATAATAATATTTAGCACCGCGTTTTACTACCCGTTCGGGTTATACGCTTTAAGTACTAATTACTCTAATGGATTAGGAATTGGGAAGGTTGAATTAGAGGAAGTGAACCCGCATTTGCGTGGAGGGAGAGTGGAAAACCATTTAGGAAAAAACACCCCCAGTTCACCCGACCGAGATTCGAACCTCGATCTCCCCATCCTCAGCAGTCGAGCTCAACACGACAAGCGCGTTAGTCAACTACGCAAAATTTTAGAAAACACCAACATATTTTTTGTGCTCAACATTGATGACATTCTACTTGTATTATTTGTTATTTTAAATGTATTGATAATATATATGAAGAGTGGTAGCTTCAAATCACGTAACTTGACGTGCAGTGGAACCTCGTACATCCGGCCCTAATTGATCCGGATCTCGGGTTTATCCGGAATGAAATATCGCACAATTTGATTGTTTTGCAACAAATTTTTATGAGACGAATAATTGATGTATTATTTAAATAAAAACTCCTTTCATATAGATTAATTAATCAAGATACTGTAGTCGTATGGTGAGTACAGTACTCTACTGAACTAAAAATGCACTGCGATCAGTGGTGCACTACTGTATTTAGGCTGTAACTTGGTCGGAGCTAGAACTGTGTTTTGTCAACAGTGGTTGTAACATGTTTAAAGTGTTGTGTAATTTGTTAACGTGAAAATAAATAGTAAGTTGTAGTAATATCTATTTTTTTTTAAATGCATCTTTACTTTAATTTCTGGACTATACGGATTTTAAGTTAATCCGGATGATACCCAGCTAGGCCGGTTAAACGAGGTTCCACTGTATTTACTCTTGTGAGAGTTCGATGTTGTCCGGCAAACCGCCCCACTTGTCTACCTTTTGGGTGTGCCACTGTCAAACCGTGGAAAAGAGTTTCCCCCCCCCTCAACAGTCCCTAAATCTGTCTCCAAGAGATTGACAAGCTTTATTCCCCCCCTGTCCAGGTGGTCTTGTGTTCGTGGCGCTGATCTGTTCTTGTCTGTGCGTGTGTAAGTTCCAACATGGTCGTCTCATCCTGTCTCAGCTCCTGACAACGGGAGTGCTGGCTCTTATCGCCCTTTTCTTCGCTTCAGGTGAGACTGGGCTGCTTTCTGCAACACCACAAATTAAACTGACATTAAAACAAATTTATTAGAGGTATTTTAACAGCGTTGCTACCCGCTTCAGTATTCACGTGATCTGGCGCGGTACTCTCATGTTAGACTAGGCTGACTATGACGGGGGAGATCCAGGTTCAAATACCGGTTGGGTGCACCGAGGGTGGTTTTTACAAATTGGTTTTCCATACTTCCTCCACACAAATGCGGGTAAACTTGAGCTAAATATAACCTTCCTAAACACTAAAATCATTATCGTAGTTAGAAGGCCTTAAATAAGCCTACAACCCTAACGGATAGTAATACGCGGTTCTAAAAAAAATATTTGCTTAACTGTGACGTCATTATTCGACAAGTTTTACATATATAACACCGAAACAAAAGACACAAAATATTAAATAATTATAAAAATAATCTTACATCGTCACAATTTTTTTATTTTCTTGAAGTTTTTATTTTTTTAAAGTTTTTTTTAGTCGTCTACAACTTGGACTATTTGGTTTATCCATGAAAATGTCCCATTAGGCATCTTACTGCCAGGATATAGATTAAAAAAAAAGGTTCGTGGAAGCATATGTCTAGAATAGGAAGTAAGAAAATAACATGTTTTGTAACACAAGTCAATGCTTTACAAGTATAAATAGTAGAGTAAGTGTGTATATTCGTTAGCGGAAGAGGAAAAGAACTATAGGTATCTATACATCTATACAAAATACCTTCCAGATACAACTGCTCATTTTATTACCTTTCTTCCTATTTCGTACACTGTCATCTAAGTGAGATAGTGCTTGAAGTGCGTCTAGTTTATATGCAATCCGCTTCGCAAAAAAAAAAGCTTCGAAATCATCAAATAGGCAACGTTGTTAATGTGCACTTTTTTAACCGATTGGTTATACCAGAACATAGCATTAACGAACTCAAATCTAAAACAGACACTGGTGAATATTTTTTTCATCTTGAGTTATTGCACAGTTTTGATGAATTAGATCTATGAAATATAGCAGCAGTGGCGTGTTGTGGAGTGTTGCCAGGATAAGAAGAGCTTGTGTAAAATGTACCTTTGATATGTTACTATCAACTCGGTACTCGTTTGACCAATCGCAAACAGACCCTGGTTTACATACCTCATATGTGTGAACGTGTATCTCCACCCACCTTGTGTTGTGTTCCCACAGAACAGAACACGGACACTGTGTACCACCTCCTGCTACTGACCGCCCTGTCCTTGTGTTGTGTTCCCACAGAACACGGACACTGTACCACGTCCTGCTACTGACCGCCCTGTCCTTGTGTTGTGTTCCCACAGAACACGGACACTGTACCACGTCCTGCTACTGACCACCCTGTCCTTGTGTTGTGTTCCAACAGAACAGAACACAGACACTGTGTACCACGTCCTGCTACTGACCGCCCTGTCACTGTCCTTGTGTTGTGTTCCCACAGAACAGAACATGGACACTGTGTACCACGTCCTGCTACTGACCGCCCTGTCCTTGTGTTGTGTTCCCACAGAACAGAACACGGACACCGTGTACCACGTCCTGCTACTGACAGCCCTCGTCACCTCAGCCATGTCTCTGTCCACCTTGTGGAACTACACGCCCCGAGTGTTCCCGACCTTGTTGAGAGGTACCGGGTTCGGATTGTGCACCATGATGGGGAACGCCGCTTCCATCTTCACACTGGTCTTCATCATAGATGTAAATCAATTTGACGGCCTTCAGAGGCTTCACTCTCAGATCAGTATTACATATGTCGTCTCTCGACAAACCTAGCATGTAATGTTTAAGTTGTACCTCGACGCAGGAAGTCAGGATGGACGTAGTATTTTGGTAAACTGAGATGTTTAGATGCCTCTTGCAGAACAATGCTTACCCGGCCTCCACGAGTATGGGAAGAGCTGAATTTGTAATATAGATACTTACCTTCTTGGAGGGCATAGCTGCCCGCTGATTGTCCAGAAGGACAAAGCGATTGAGAAGAAGCTAGTCCCTTCAAGATGGCGATTAATAGACAAGTTACGCTCTCGATGACTCTGTAGAAGAACGAACACATTTGTTTGTGGTCAACATTGATTACAATTTACTATATTATTATTATTGTTGTTATTTTATAGTTATTTGTGACAGCTTCAGATGACATGACTTAACGTATGAACACATGCACGTAGATCTAGTAACTTTTATACCTGGCAGATAATGTTATCCCCTATGAGAAACGAGCTGAAAAATTGGCACGTTTTCTTTAGATTTATTTGTCGAGTGTTGGGAGACGTTGTGACCTAGTTTTATAGAAAGCGAGTGTACTGATGTTCTAGGATAGCTCGGCCACCATCCCCCTAGGGTGTGTAGGGGTGAGCTGCGTGCTGGCCTCGGTCTGGGTATGTCTCCTGCCACAAGTACAAGGGAGGGAACTACCGGAGACGATCATGGACACAGAGAGGTTCAAAAGGTAGTGCAAACGCACCAACTTGATTTTTTTTTAATCTCACGCCGCTTCTTACTACCTGTTCAGGTCAAACGCATAAATGTACTAATTGCGTTATCTAGTTAAGGACGAGCGAGGTTGAATTTAGAGGAAGTGTGCGTGGAGTAAGAATGTAAAATCATTCGGAGGGGAAAAAAAAACCCAGCCTTAGACCTAAGTGCACCCGGCCGGGATTCTAACCCCGCTCTCCGCATCATCAGCAGGCCTGTATAGCACGAGACTGACGCCTTAGACCGTTCGGCCATTGAAGTGGACGATCGAGTTGTTACGTTACTTTGTGTGAAGGTTGAGTTGATCGTGACTGTCCGCTGTTTCCAGTCACTCCAAGCCGGTACGGTGGACGATCGCGAGGCCTTTAAGCGCCAGCATAGAAGAAACCGAAATCAGGACGACGTACTACGAATAGTTCAAGAGAAGATGGATGACCTTTGGTGGTCATTAGGTGCAAGAAAATATTCTGTATCCAAGTATTCAAGAGATAATAAAAGTGAACATCCAATACATTTTATTATTTATGTATTTAACAGCAGGCTGAAATGTTGTGTTGTTCACCCTATTCAGGTCATTCATATTTATTTTATATTTAAAAAAACTCCATGCCTTCAACCCACAATCAAACCATACCGACCGAGCGACCCCCGTATTTTGGTGAAGATAGTGCCAACTGCTGTGGATAGAGGGGGTCATGTGGTCAGCACAACAAAACCTTCCGTTTCTTTTTTTCTTTTCAAGTAGCTCCTCATTGGTTCTCCCGATGTTCTATTTTGACCCCGTTTCATACCCACTGCTTCACAGATAATATGGAAGTGAACCCTCCTTAGCAAAATTAAACCACAACAGGAGGCCCAAATGAATACCATCAAAAAGGGCAATAGGAGTGAGTAGCTGGAGTTATTGTTTTGAAGGTCTGAGTATTAACTTTCGAAACTCAGAGCACGCAACTCACACCGGTTGCGGGAATGATATGTTGACGGTCGTCCTCAAAGGAAATTATATATAACTTATATATGTACCTGTAGCACCGCCCTTACTCTTCCTCGAAGAATAAGGCTGGCGCACAACAAACAATAAAATAAAATAATAAATGTAGTAATTTTGCAGAGGGCGGTGAGGAATACAAACAAAAGTAAACAAGGCCAGTTTACTTATTTTCTCCTTGAACTCATACTCTAATTATATTGATGTCTTTAACAAAAAAAAGGATGGCATAAGCAGGAAAACTGGATTAAGAAGAAATATGTCAATGATAACAATTTGTAGTTTTATTGATAGTGAAAAATAAACTTGAACAGAGTATATAAAAAAGAAGGTGATTTAGTTGTACAATTCGGGATAGCTTACTATTCGTGAAGCTATTAGCATACGACATAATATAGAAACAAAAGAACAATGGACTCTATAGGCCCGCAAGGCCAATGAG
>CABEEJ010001592.1:55738-98228 GCA_901482245.1 Timema douglasi
AAACCATTTTAGGAACCCCCCCCCCCCCAGTTCACCCGAACGAGATTCGAACCTCGATCTCCCCGTCCTCAGAAGTCGAGCTCAACACGACAAGCGCGTTAGCCAACTACGCCACCGAGGCGGGTTAAATATATTAAAAAACACACAGCATCCAGGACGTTAATTTATCACCGTGAAAAGTAAAACGCCAATTTAGCTAATGCTACATTTTTCATCCATGCCAAGAATCGATCCAGGAATTATTTTTCAGTAGGTAGACACGCTACCAGCTCAGCTTATATGTCGGACAATCATGTACTGTACACGAACATTAGAAGGCATGCTATTTATTAGTTTTATATGTTTTTATTTTACCTTTATTTAGATATTGTCAAAAAATAAATAAGACAAGAGTAATTAATTTTTTACCCTATTCGGTGGACGAATGTTTCTAAGGCGTCACTCTCACTATAGACCAGACTGCCGATAACAGGAAAATCAGGGTTTTAACTCTTGCCGGATGTACTGAGGATGATTTTTACTAAATGGTTTACATTCTTCCTTCACGCGAATCCGGGAAAAATTCTTCTCCCGAATACATTAAAACCCACTTCGGTGGCCGCGTGGTATGACGCGCTACTTTCCCAGTAAAATAAAGTGCTAATGACGGGGAGATCGAGGCTCGGATCTCAGTCGGGTCTACTGAGGGAGATTTTCCCAAATGGTTTTCCACTATATATACGTAAATGCTGGTACAATTACTCTAAATATAACCCTCTTGATCCTTAAAAGCACTAACGTGATTAGTTAATATGCTCATAATCCAAACGGGTAGTAAGACACAATGTAAAAACAAATGTTCTCAAGTTTTGAGGATAAGAGGTGTTTTAATCACCCTTCCTCTCCTTGTTACGTCCTTATTTTAGCATGAATGATTTAAAAAAAATGGTACAGTGCACACAAAGACATTCTCACTCCTTTACCTAGAAATTTATATATTTACCTAAAACTTTTAAGGCATGTGAAACGAAATGATAGACATTGTTGTAGGTACATAGTGGAAAAAAGAGCATCCCATTCCACCAAAGAGAATAAATGAAATAATGTACACTTTCATAGAAATGTTACGGTTCTTATTTACTACTCTTATTTCTAAACTACAACATTACAAAGAATGATTACTTATTAATACGTCTATTAAATACACAAGTCTTGAGTCCGTCGCACACGTCCATTACAATGCGAAAACACGCACTCCAGTGTAGACACTCTCAGCCCCGTTGCTCGACTGTCTTCTGTCACACCTGTCTGGTTTAGCCCTACACTCTGCCCGTTGGAATGTCCCCCACCCCCTTACTGTGAGGGGTGGCCCAAGCCTGGTGACTCTTCAGGGCTGGCTCGAGCATGGTCTCGCTCGCTACAGAAACATATCGAGAAAAAGGAAATATTCTTTCACCAAAGATTATAAGAATCCACTCCCCATTTCACAGACACATATTTTCCTCTCTTAGCGCTTAAGTTATTTCCCTTAAATTTAGGAACATATATATATACATATATATACATATATATACATACATACATACATACATACATAAAATACTAAACAACTCTATGGGGAAACTTATGAAAGTCTTAGAGACCAAGTTTTAGCACGATAGTTTTATTTATCATCACGTCTCATTACTTGTTCAGATTATACACATATATTATAATAACTATTATCCTAATAGAGTAGGGACGAGGAAGTAAGCATTAGAGGTAATCTACCCCCATTTTTGTGGAAGGAGAGTGGGAAACCATTTAGAAAAAAAAATCATTCTCATTAAACCCGACCGGAATTCGAACCTTGATCTCACCGTCTTTAGCATGCCATTCTAACACGATAGGGATGAATTATACCATTTGGCCACTGAAGCTGGTGATTGGTAAAAATAATTCCACCGAGATATAGACACAGATAGATGGCATCACGAAAACAACTTTTTTTTTTGGGTTAAAAGGGTCATTAAACGCCGACATTTACTTAAATCTTGAGTTTTTTTTTTACTTTTACAATACTTGCTATCTCTGAAGGAGTCACGTGAAAGTAAAAGGTTTCCGACACTTTAGCTCAGTCGGTAGTATTATTCCGGCGACATTTACTGCTTTTCTGGCTTGAAAAAATCGTTGGAAAGTTTGACCAATAATAAAACTTTATATTTATCTATCTCTATATATTTTTAAGTGTGTTCATATTAAACTAATAAGTGGAAAGATTAAAAAATTTCTATTTACATATTAGAGTGTAATTTTTAATGATGGTGATCTATTTTTCTTTCTTTCCAAGCCGACAACGCTGTAAATAACATTTCCTGAGCACTTCACAAACACTAACTTTGAACAGAAACACTTCTCTGGCAACTTTTATTCTACTGAAATTATACCTACTTTTTGTACATATTTTTCTAAAAAATAAATAAATAAACACTTCTCGTTAAACCCAAGTTTACTCACTTTTTATTATATTCAATTTCCCAGTTACTATTCATCCATTCTATATTAATTATATTTTAATAATATTAATATTTTGAATATTTAAATATCACTTTCTAAGTATATGGTTGTAAAATCCCAAAACTTACAAATTAACTTTGCACATTATTATGATGTTTTAAACATCTAACCGTAGTACCATAAATGTATTAAGTTATACGATTCTCTGAACGAACTCTTTGTTTCTTGTTTCAAGTGATTGAATGTCATTCATGCTAATTTATATCTAAAACAAACAGTTTTAACCAGTATATGTTCTTCTACAGTACCGGGAATTGAACCTGGAACTATTAACTTGTTAGATAATTGCGGTAACGACTCTGGTATGGTGCCAGATATAAAGGCTATCTTGTACACCAATACGATTTAAAAATTATTACGTTTAACTACATTATTATTAACGATTTAATATAAAAACTAATAATGAGAAGAGTTGCTTGGAGGAATTGCACTTGTACTATCTTAGAAATGGAGTGCGAAACGCTCGTGCGAAAAAGCATAGTGATAAATCACATGTGGAAATCCAAATGTGGAAAACTATATTGATAAATCATGTGTGGAATACTATGGTGATAAATAACATGTGAAAAACTATGGTGATAAATAACATGTGAAACACCATGGTGATAAATAACGTGGTAAACCATTATGATAAATTACCCACGGCTATTGATCATAGGTTAAAATAAACAGGATAAAGTTCGCTCGCAATAGCGTGGTTTGTGAATGAAAAAAGACACAGCGATAGATCGCATTTGGAAGTTCGTATTTTGATCGTTCATTTTGATTAAAAAATTAAGAGATAAGCCTGAAAGACATTTACCAAGTCAAACATATTATCTTGACTCAGTATTTCCACCTTTGGAGAGAGTCACGAGATAGCGTCATGTAGTGACGAATATATTATTATGTGGGTGGTAGGTAGACTTTATCTTGATATTGAGAAATAATATAGGTAAAATTTAGACAGCATAAAATATACTAGTTTATTCCAAAATAATCCATTAGTATAGTAGGTATTATCTATAATAAAATATTAGAACTATTTTTATTTAATTATCTAGGGAAGCATGGCTCTATTCCAGGTAGATCTTTTTTTTAAGCACCGTGTATTACTACCTGATTGGATGAGTAACCTATATACTAATTACACTAATGGGTTTGGAATGAGAAAGTTTGAATTTATAGTATGTGTATCCACATTTTCGTGTAGAGAGTGTGGGGAACTGTTTAGGGAAAACAATTCTCAGTACACCCGACCAGGATCGAACCACGATCTTCCCGTTCTAGGTAGACTTGTATATTGCAAGAGTGACACCTAATCCCATGCGGCCATCAAAGCCGACTAGGTAGTGCTGATAACATAAATTTTATTTTTAACTGGGCTCATTATATTATACAATTAATAAGCGTGATGTTATATGAGTATGTTAAGTTAGTATAAAAAATGACATTATGTGTAATCCATGATACTAGAAGATAGAAATTATATATTTCATCAAAATAAAACATTTAAAATCTCTATTTTTTACTGTCCAGCCACACCTAGCTCTATAAAAATCACAAATACAATCAATATACGTTTGAACGTTTAGAAAATGTTCATCTGTCAGAAAGGGGCCGACTCTACTATATTATAGTGATAAATCTGACCTCGTGGTGTAGTGGTCAGTGCACCAGCCTAGGGGTTCAGAGTTCAATTCCTTGTACCTGGAGTATTTTTCTCTCAAGAGAAATTGTCCCAATGATTGCCGGGGGTTACTAAACTAGTCTTAAATTAAGTTAAGACAAACACCGGCTCTACACCCCCAAATTCACTATCATCACATAATCTCGTTACGGGTGCGAGAATGGGGAAGGGAATATAACAGAATATAACAAGAGATAGTGGCGTTTTAAAAATAATTCCAATTGAAGTAGGTTAGAATAAAAGTTCATTAATTTTAGTCAGGAGTGCTTGCCACTCACCCTATTCTGACGATGATGCCTTGGACTGTGCTACTATACAAATAGTCTATATTTTTATACTTATGCGTGCAAACCAATATTTATATTCTTTGAAACACATTTTAAAGTGTACTAAGGAGAAATATATTATTTGGAATCAATCAATGTGTTATGAAAGTATTATATACATAAAAGTGTCGAAGATAATTGTATTAAAAACAAACACTCTTGGAAGATAGACATGAAACATTATTAATTATATCGTAAATAATGATTGACAAAAAACCTTTTATCATCTGCTGATCTTTTGTGCCAGTGAAACAAAACATATTTAAATTAAGACATATTACCTTTAACATTATTAGGCTCATGATCGAAGGTGAACTATATTATTATTATATATAGTTTTGTATTATTCACTCAATATTTTAATTAACATACAACTGATGACATTGTATAGTAATTAATGTAGAAAAAAAAATTAAAACTAGTGTTGGAAAGATTTTTGGAAAAAGGTGAAAATTGAATTTGTTATTAAAATTAAAATGTTGTATTTTACAGATTAATGATTCTTAATGATAATTCCCTTCCTACCTGTGTTATTATGCCACGTAATCAACCATCATTTTGACGAATGGTTTCGAGATAATTCTACACCATTCTGAGAGTTTCATTAAAGAAATACAAACTATGTTTAAAGATATGACTCTATAAGGAAAACCTCTTTTCGCTTTATGAGGCAATTGTATTATATTTGGAAGAAGGTACAGGAAAGGTGGATAGAAACATATAAAAGGGGGACAAACACAATATGGCCTTTACAATGAAAAGAAGAACACAGTTCACACTTTACACTGCTGCCAATGGACAAAGAGGTAATGGATGTCTCTTAAAGAAAATTGATCGTCACCGCCCAATCCCCCGACCTAGGTTTCATTCTATCGGAACTCATCAGGGAGGAGTGTGAAACGCGCAACGCAACTTCCTAAAAGAGAAAACCAAAAAANCAAGTCCAAAACATAAAATCAACCCCTTTTTTTTATTCAACTTGCTTTTTATTTCCAAGCAGACAAATTATATTAAACCTTGATTTCCCTACAAATAACCTTAGCTGAAAGTTAGGAAAATCTATCAGATCTAATTTCATGTTTCCATACGCCAACCATATGATTGAAAGACCCATATGTTGAGCATTTGTTACTTTTGGCAGTAAAAGCTTTCACAACCTTATGTTTCTTTTGACCTTGGTAAAGTGCTCGCCCCAGGACCCGATGCTCGTGGGTTCAAACCCAGCCGGGGTCGATGGATTTTCCTTGAGCGATAAAAATAATTCGTAGCACAATTTCTTTCGTAGTGGAAGTAAAGCCGTCGGCTTTATGTGGATTGTGTCATGGAAGTTGTGTGAAAATACCTTGGCTGAAAAAATGTGTGGGGCTTTTAGTTCTCGCTCGTAGAAATTTTCTGGTGCTGATATAATGAGTCAGTTCAGAAAGTGAACGTTAAATACCTCAAATAAATAAATAATTACACAAATTTTGATTTTTATATTTTTGCATTAGTACTTTTTTTAATTATTGGCATTTGAAATTTTAAAAATATCCATTGGGGTATTATAACTCTCCACCCTTAGCCTTTTACTGGCAAAGACATTTATTAAATTTTATTTTAGCATTGCGTTTTACTACACGTTCTTATTACACTAATATGTGCTAATTACTTCAAGGGATTAAGGATTAATTTATAGAATGTGTACACACATGGAGAAAAAGGGAGTGAAAAAATAATAAAGAAAAACTACACTCGGAACGTACTACCAGGATTCAAACCAAGATCTTCCCGTCATCAGCAGTCAAGGCCGTCGTCACCAGCCAATAATTTCAAGGTAGGTGAGGTTGGTGGGTAAATCCTCCAACTGCAGAATGTTAGAAATAATTCTGAATATTAAACTTCTATAGAAGCCATCTGAAGTGCTTTTTACGATAACACAGCCTCCTAATTTGTACTTGTGCCTTAACTTTGTTATGGTTTGAACCATAAATAAATCCATATTTTTTTTGTTCATTAAATTTTGGAAGGGATTTGACTACGGCCTTGTCAGCAGTCCAGTCTATTGGGAGAGTGACGCCTTAGACCATTCGACAACTAAAGCGAGTGATCGCACGTTTTGTTCCACCCATAAAATAAGTCTGTCATGTCCATAAGGTCACATTTCTTATTACGTCCAATGTTTTAATGGTTCCTGCTAACGGGACTGTACGTGTGACCAGCACGCCATCATCAGATAGTTCCTGACGATGAATACAGGTAGCGTCTAAAGCCGATTCGTGCAATTGAACGTTCAAGTAATATCGTGAGTGATAATAGAATATTGATAAGGTTGTTAATTTTAATGAGTTTGTCAGGTATTGGGAGTTCTAGAGCTTTAATTTCAATATTTCGTGTTCGGTGACCTCTTGCGTGTGGGACAGAACGGAGGGAAGAAGGTACGGTGTGTTATCATGCCACCACAAGCGCACTAAGGACTCAAGCGTTTCTGATCTGATCTATCGGTGTCCGTGAAGGTCAGGAGTTTAATTCCCTTCTGTTTGTATTGGTGGTATTTTATCAGAAAATAGTTTTACACTATGCCTCAAGGCAAATGCAACTATATTTCCTCTTAATTACATCTTATGACCCTGCGCTATTAGTGTAAATATGTATATGGCCTCACCGGGCTAGTAAGACTTGGATCTGAGGTCCAATTTTAATAGGAATACCCTCATCTGATAGCTCAACATGCTAACATATCTATGTTTAGTATTCATGCGTCAAATCATGTGAGTTGCGGCTGTCACTTCTGCAGTTATTATCAATACCCCTAAAATAACGATGATGATAATAATGAACCTGGAACATTGGACCTGAATAAAAACACAGATGTTCACATTAAGAGAAGAAATAGCTTATTGGGTGAAGAAGAGAGGAGTGGATCAGAGTACGACGAGTGAAACTAATGGATGACCTCAATCAAGGAAAGAAAATGAGGTTTTGAGGAGATAAAAGAAGCTGCTTATAAGACAGGAGTCAGTTTAGGAACGGCATCTAATTAGTAGAATTACAGGAATGTTAATACTACTACTACTACTACTACTACTACTACTACTACTACTAATAATATAATAATAAATCTTAAATCTTTCGCCTACTCAGCAATATAATTCAATATAAATATAAGAAAAAAATGAGCTCTATAAAAAATAACTATCTACATTATGAATTTATTTTAGCTATACAGAGAAACACTGGTACTGCAGAGTTGATAAAGCATCAGTAATGCTTTATCCCTCTCATCCCGGTCTTTCATGGTCCTAGGTCTGGCACTCTAAAAAAAAAAGCAAGAAAGCAAAATTGATAAACAAAATTGGAGTAGAGAGCCATTTCACAAGAAATATAAATATATTTCCTCTTAATCCGGAAGAAGTTCACTTTATGGATGGAACGGGACTTATACATTCAGTACACTTTGTGGTCTTTTCGATGAGTAAAACATTTGTGAAATTAGTAAGTTTTCATTTGGACAGAATAAGAAAGTGTTGTAGACTAATGTTACATGCATTGACTTAGTTTTTGACATGTACGGGAAATCATCCATAAAATTTTAAGATCAAGAGAGAATCAGCTGGTGAAGATTCACTAATTGTGAGAATAAAAGGAGAGTACATACAATAGTAGTCTAGATACTTACTGAATAAGGAAAACAAAACCCTTGTTTATCTGTTCACATCGAATCTCATTTTAAAGAATGCTTAGGTTCCAAAAATCTGACCTCTTGTGGTGGAGAGATTTTGAATGGAACCGAATGCTATGAGAAACTATGAACAACATGTTTCCAGGGTAGCTCATTTCGCAAGTTATCACTAGAAGGCTGATTCTAGAATGTTATTTCATGCTTATGAAGCTGTTTAACAGAACTATTAATTTAGTATTGTTATTCACAGTCCTGACACTGACGTTTTCATACTTAGAATTCGATGTGGATTCATTCACAACGGTTAGTTGTATTGGTCTTTTGATAATTGCCGTGGTCAGTGAAAATAGATGTCTTGGATACCATATTGTTTCAGAGTATTATGGGGATTCTTTCATTGAAGTTATGCTTGCGTGACATGCTCTCACAGAGTGTGACACAACAAGTAAGCTTGGTCAAAAAAAAAGAGCCCTAAAATCCCTATAATCAAACAAAAAATATCGATACTCAAGTCTCTCTAACATAAATACCTTTGTAGAAATTCAACTAAAAGTACTTGAGTTGTTATATTTACAGAATATCAAGAAGCCTGGACAAACTTGTGATGCGAGTAGGCACATTTTATTTTGGGTCAAACCTAACGTCTTAAATAATATTTGTCTTCATGTACTCCGAGCATTAGCTCAACTTCATGTTTGGGAGAATTCATTAAATGCATTTATTGAGACACTTGATTTATTGAGATTTGGCTACGCTACATATTCTTAAGGTAACAATACTAATTTGGATAAAACATTATTCTTATATAGATTAAGGTCTCTTGATTGTTTAAGTGCTGGTATTAGTAAATATAAGTTAACTTAGTAAGGTCATACATAAACCACTTGTGCGTATAAATACACACAGTACTAGGAACATAAATCTAAACAGTGAACACCATCAGACAAAATCTTTTTAACCAAAGACTGTAATATTCAATGCCGGTAAAATATATAGTTGTAATATAGCAGAAAAATCATTTGTGGCTCAACTAAGGAGCAACATATGATTTTATATTTTCAGTGCCGAAGATAAAATTAATTTAATATATCGTGTGCACCATTAAAGGTCTTATTTATTCAGTTAAAATATCACACATAATTCCGTATCAACATAATTGGCGCTAGATCACGGATCTATAAATACCAATTATATAATTAAATTACCGTACCGTTTTAATTAGTTTTCGACCACGGGGCAATTATCAGCTAATTAAACGATAACACTTCAATCGGTGCTCAGCGAAAAACCCATAACACTTTAAACAACGCCCAACGTGGACCAATTATTTCAATAACACATTAATCGACGCCCAACGTGGACCAATTGATTCAATAAAACATTAATCGACGCCCAACGCGAGCCGATTAATTCAATATCCCTTCAAGATAGTATTGAAAATAATCACATCTAACTGGTGTACATATATTTAAAATGCTAGATAAATAACATGTTGGCGAAAATATTTTCATAAGGAAAATATTCTTGTTATCACTATCGTCAGATAAATACACAGAAATTTACTTTGATGTTATTAAGTTTGTAGTCCTGGAAAATACACAAATATATATATGGATCTGACGTTAATAAACAGAATATCTTAATAATATCACAATTAACTTCATTACTCTCCATACTTCCAATAAAAACTTATTTAAATTTATAATTAGTAGGTATAGATTGAATTTTACCATAGATAAATGTAAAAACCTGATAAATGATTCTAAAAGTGGAAGGAAATTGATGTCTTATTATTTATTTAATAATTACTAATAATTTTTTTGTTTCAACGTCTTTACTTATTTACCACCTTAACTAAAAAACAAACAAAAACCCCAATTTGTTTAAACCACAGCACTAACACCTAATATATCACACTGTGATCAATAAATAATAAATATATATGTATTTAACATATTAATCAATCCTTTATAATCTCCTTTAATATGAGTTAATTCATAAAATCTTCATAATTATACATAGATATTTGATTTTTATACAAACATTCATTGCTAATTTATACATTAAATTAATATATACAGTTTGATAGACACAACATTATATTTTCCCATACAAAGGTTCTATGTTATTTACCTTGGAGGTCCATCTCACTTTTTTACTTTCTCTCTACAACTCAGAAAGAAAGTTTAATGATCGTAAAATATCGAGCTTAAGATTTTGATAAATATCGACCCCCTGAAACCAAAAAAGTAGTTTTCGCAATGCCATCTGTCTGTCTGACTGTACCTTGGGCTAGAGCTGAAACTATTTTCCTGATTTGACTAAAACTTGGTATCTAGGGTTTTTATAAGGTTCCCCAAATGGCTTTTGTAATTAGATATCCAAACACAAATTTAAGGGTAGTTTACTGAACGGCAAAATGAGAAAAAAAATCGATTTTCTTGGAACTCGCTGTAACAGTTTTGATTAAATTTTATAACTTGACACTGTTTATCAATATTAACAATATGGTATCTCTCATTTCCTCATGAAAAATGACCTTGAGGGTAATTTATATGTGTGAAATTTTCTAATTTTCATCATTTATGAGCATTTATTTGAGATATGAAAAACTTATTGTTGTAAATTTGTAGTACCATTAAAGATACTAATTTATAACTGAAATATATTTTTATAAAATCATTAGTTTCTGAGCTATAAGAAAATATATAATATAGTTTTTAATTCAGTTGTTTGAAAATGAATTTGATTGTTATGCTCTTTGATAGACAAATATGTTTCTATTTTATCAATTTTTGTGTAGCGGTGTTCCTGGTTCCTAATTCCGTAGAGTAAGTAACAGTGTAAATTATTTTATTTATGACCTTTTGTAAAATGTTTCTACAACAATGTATAGACCTATTATTTATTTTCACAATTCATAAGAGTTTTTACTAAATTTTTATGATCGAAGCAAGGATATGTTTATGCAGTGCACCGTATCCTTTATTTTAATATACCTAGAACTCACAATTATAGATCTGTTAGAAATATTGATGAGTTTATGAAATATTAGTTTTGGCAGGGCCTAACCATCTTATTGGAACATAACGATATTAAAATCATATAATAAACATTCATTTTAAAGTTTGTCTTTTTACGAAACAAAATAATTAATCTATTGTCATACAATTACACTTTTATTTTTCGTAATATTATTATTCAATATTTTCAAGTTCTTTACATTTATTGTGACTTGACATGGTCTTTATTAAATTTATTGATCAAAATTGGCTATTTATATTGGAATAATACATAATATTGTTTATTTTAAACATTTTTAAAACCTTTTTTGAAACCTTTGAGAAGCATGATGAGGAGTAAATGCTTCTCAAAGGTTTCAAATTCATTGAAAAACTACTCCATCACTGAAAAAGTCCATTCCTACATAATTGATTGTGAGGAGGCCATTAGACACATTGATCCTGATTCTTAAAACCAAACAAGACACCTAATTGACAACCAAATCCCCAAAGTTGTCAACAATAGCAGAAAAAACAAATCAAACCTTAATGAACATCTCATCCTCAAACACTTTAATAACAAATTAAAAAGGAATAAGATTATAAATGTCAAGTCAGACAAACTAATCACAATTGTTCTCATGAATCTTAATGATTAAATTTCCAAAACCATGGATTTTATAAATAGTAACAACATTGTCGAACTGAAAAATGATCCTACTATCAAATTTCAAAAAACAATAAAAAAAAACCGCTCATAAACGAACCCCTAATTGTTTCTCCCAAAGAGTTTCATATTCCTCAATATGAACCCTAAGGCACCTAACCTCACTTCTCTTTCCAAAATTCACATACCCAGTATCCCCATACAGCCTTTGGTCAACTATCAAAACGCTCCAGCTTTCAAGATCACAAAATTCTTAGCTAAAATACTACAACATAATTTTGAACTACCGTACACTCATAACGTTAAAAGTTCTTATAACTTAATTGATAAACTTAAAAAATATTTCCCTGAACAGGCAGTCTAAATTTCTATCAATTAGTATCTCGAACTTATATAAAAATGTTCCTGTAAATGAAACCATCGATATTACAACAAATATCATAACAAACAACAACTCTTCCCCTGATTATACCAAACAAATCATATCCATTCTCAGAACTGTTTCTGACCTAAATTACTTTCAATTCAACAACAAATTCTACTCAAAAAGGATGGCTTAGTCATGGGCTCTCTCATCTCTGTTATAATGTCTGAAATCTTCCTACAACATTATGATAACAAAATACTTAATGAACTCAATACCATTTTTGGCGTTAAATTTTATTGTCGTTATGTCGATGATATCCTGGTAATTTATGAACAATTTCCTAGCTCTTCTTCAACCGAAATAATTCAAATTACGAATGACATTCATCCCAACCTCAGGTTCATTGTAGAACATGAGGATAATGGCAGCATCAAATATATTGACATTTGCATTTCCAGAAACAAGAATTACCGCTTTGAGTATACAATTTATAGAAAACCCACACACACTGATATAATTATTATTCCCAATGATTCTAATCACCCCTCCACTCATAAAAGAGCTGCTTTTAACAGCCTTATATACAGATTACTTCACATACCTTTAAATAAAAATNACATTAGCGTAAGTGCGTATAACCCGAACGGGTAGTAAGACGCGGTGCTAATAATAATAATAATAATAATAATAATAATAATAATTTAAATAAAAATAATTACAGACTAGAACTTAATATCATCAAACAGCTTGCCATCACTAATGGATACTCTCATTCTTTTGTATACCGAATCCTCCAGAAACAAAAAGCTCAGTTAAAAAGCATAACTACTCTAGTTAATCCCAATGCCACGTCAAGTAGTAAAACCAAATGGATTAAATTCAACTACACTGGAAAAGAAATCCATAATATCACCAACATCTAAAAAAAACACACACAAACTTAACATATCCTTTAGTACAAATAACAATATCAAAAAATATATTAATAATTCCAATCTGAATGAAACAGTCAGTATCAAAAAAGTGGGATTTACCAACTCACACGTGAATGCAATAGTGTATACATTGGCAAAAGTGGTCGCCGAATATCAACCAGATTTTCTGAGCACATAAGTGACATCAAACATAACAGGAACAAATCCAAATTCTCCGAACATCTTAACATTTCTGTTCATCAACCCACCCCCATGGAAAAATGCATGAAATTATTTAACAGCTCGTCCAAGGGCACAACCATGAACACTGCAGAAAATATTTTCATCCAAACCGCAATACTCAATATCAAAAATGTCCTCAACGAACAAATAAGTTTCGAAAACCAAACCCTTATCAACACTTTAAGGAAACTTCCCCAACAAACCAGATAAAAAAATAAAAAATAACTTATGCTCTTTCCCCTCCTTCTATTAGTTAATGACCTGTTCGGGCCAGTGTCGAGAAGATTTGTACCTTCCATGTTTCCTATTCTCATTACTCTTTCTATTTTTCCTTCACTATTCTTATTTTACTACATCTATCTAATAACAATTTCAACTTTTACATAATTTCGTCTTACACTTCCTTGCTGGTTCTCGTAATGTATGACTGTCAATATGTTCTAGACTATTATAACCTAAGTTTTCATTTACACAACCATTCTCATTTTTAATCAGTTTGATTCTGGTATTCACTGGAGCAACTCACACAGGCACAGTCAAATGGTATATATGAAATATCATTTTTAGATTGGTTATTCACATAGTTATTTCCCAACATTTTTCATTCTGTTTCTCTTACTTGGCTAACACCTAGTTACTTGCACCATAACTTATTGCATGTTTTTCTTTTATTTAGTCCTGAGGATGGCGCCGTTGATGTGCCGAAACATGTAGAATTTTTAAGGCTGTCTCTACGCTGCCTAAAAAGGAGCAAGGGAATTTTCATATAAGATAATAGAATTCAATTAATTGTTATATGATTCAACATTTCAATTTTTCTTAGTATTTCTTTTCAATTATATTTTAGCCAAACATTAGTCCTCTAGTCATTTGTTACTAATTATCTATATAGTTTAATTAAGTTAGGGTGTTTATGATTTTCGTTATTTTTACTCGTTATTCATGTATGTGACATTGACTTACATTTTTAATAATGTTCTTATATCATAAATCGTTTGTGTATTAATCAATAATTTATTTTATTTTAATTAATCTATATAGACTTACTATAGTAAAAGTTTGTAATTTCACAAAACATCTTTCCCATTTATACTTAATTACACTAAATATTTCTATATTAAATTCTATAAACAAAAAAAAAAGTAAGTTTCTCAAAAAGTTTATTTTGTTTTTCCTTAAACCTTTTAGGAGAAATGTTTGTACAATAATGAGATATCTCAATTTTAGACTCAATAGTTAATATTTACATTTTTATTGGTCAAAATTTATAAATGAGGAATTTAATATCAATGTGATGGCATGCCAATTTGCAACACATAATAAAATGACAACAATTTTAACCTGAAGTTGAAATTTTAATACGAAGTGTTGACCCTTGTGGACCCAATATTAATCTTTTTTATCGGTCCAGACATACAAATGAGGATATTAATTCTTTAAAAATCAAATTTAAAAACGGGACTTAAATTAAATTTTACATAAGTACAGTACAATTTAAGCTTGGGTTTGCTAGTGACTACTATTTCGTTTCACATATATTACGAGTTTTGAGTAAATATGTCAATTTCTAAACAATAGAGCGAGAAAGTCCGGGAGGAGTTAAGTACAATTTATTTTATAAACAAATATATTTTATGATAGATAACATTAAAACTATTTACTATCATTGTCAATCAAACTCACTCTACAAACTCGTTTATAACTAAACTGTATATAAGAAAAACCATCATCATTACCATCATCACCAACTGTTTACAGCCTGTTACTGGGTCAGATTAATAAAATACCTCCATCTTCCTCTATCCTTCCACCATTCTTCCTCCTTTAATTGCTTCAATTTTGGCCTTTCACTTGCACACTTTTTGTTATCTATTCCTCCCATCTCTTTTTTGGCCTCCCTAACGGTCTTTTTCCTTCATACTTCATCTACATCCTTTTCTTCGACATCCTCTCCGTTTCCAACCTCATTTAATGCCCAAGATCTTTGCTTCCCTTTCTCTATCATCTCATGTATTCCCAATTTTCCCGGAAAACTTCATTTCTTATACTCTTTCTCCTCATGATAGTTAATATGTTCATAACAAATTTCGGTGACCTGGCGGTCTAGGGGTAAGGTGTCAGTCTTCTTTGCTGGCGGACGGGGTTCAATCCTCGGTCCCGGTAAAGATTTATCTGATTACCAAACCCTTCCTTCACCTCTGACAAGACATCTTGTGAATGTGAGGAATGCCAGGCCTCCAACGTGGTTCGGATTCCACGTTAAACTGTAGGTCCTCCATTTCATCTCACAATCACCCTAACATTACACATTAGCGTAAGTGCATATAACCCAAACGGGTAGTAAGATGCGGTGCTAATAATAATAATAATAATAATAATAATAATAATAATAATATTAATAATAATAATAATAATAATACATAACAAGTTTCATTCATTCATAGATGAAGAATTGAAGAATATAAATCCACCTTTCAGAATTATATTTACAATTAAGGTAGAAAAGGGCAACGTTACTTGGGCTGGTTTTGCCTATGATGCATTTTTAACTAAGCTATTAAAAATTAACCTTCGTTAGTGAAATACTTATTAAAGAACAGATGAAAATGCATGTGCTATATTAATATTTGTAATAATAACAATAATAATAGGAAATGCGTAATATTAAGTACCCTATGTGGTTAAGAGTACGCAAAACGAAGTACAAGATCACATTCATTTTCACTCGTTCTTTAATAATCATTTCACTAACCATTATTATTTTTTCAATAACTTAGTTAAAAATTCATCATAGGCATAACCAGATAAGGTATAGTTGCCCCTCTCTACCGTATTAGTAGATATAAATATGAGAGGTTAATTTAGATTCCTTATTTATTCATCATGTATTTGTACTAGAGGGAGGAGTGAGAGCTTCTTCTCTTATTTCTGGCACTAGAAAACAAGCGAAATGGCGGGAAACTAGAACCAACTTTATTTGCTTGAAAATCTTGGGGTCGGCTTTTACCTCGACTTTCACTCTGTATGACATGGGCATGGACTGGAAGTTGTAAACCAGCCGGGAAATGCCCCCACGTATAAGGGGAGGGCTGGGGTGGCTACGAACATCGATGTCACCTTATGCAACGCCAAGTCTGTGGCCATGGTTGAGGGATGGAGGGTGGTCGATAATGTGACGATTAGCGACCATAATCTGATCGTATTCGACATTGCCATGGGGAGGGTGGCGGAAGGAAATGAGGGAAGGATAAGGAAAATATACAACATGAAAAGAGCTGACTGGGAAAAGTTGAGGGGGAACTGGTACTGCCTGACCAAGTAGAAAATGGTGATAATGTCAACATCAAAGCCAAGGAGTTGACGTCGGCCCTGCAGGATGCGATGAGGAAATCCATCCCTGTGATGAAAGGAGGTACCAAGGTCGGGAATAGACCTTGGAATGACAGACTGCAGGGACTATGCACAAGGGTAAGGAGAACTCGTAGGAGGTATCATAGGTGCAGGGACCCAGTCGTCCGTGAGGTGCTGCTGGAAATATATCGGGAAAGAAAGAGGGAGTTTGAGGAGGGCCTGAAAGAAGATAAAAGGAAAAGCTGAGAGGAATATGTTAAGGAGGAGTCCAGCAAGGACCTTGGGGAATTCCATTTATGATAGCGGCTGGGAAAATCAGACCGCCAATGATGCTATCTACATTGAAGATGGAGGATGGCAGCACCACGACGAACTGGGAGGAGTCAGCGGGGTTATTGATGGAGACATTGTTACCGGATGATGATGGGGAAGCAGATACAGAAGAACAGAGAGATTTGAGAGGAGCCATGACTCGGGACATGTATGATAATGAGGTTCCTGTGGAAGTGGTCAGTCAGGACGAGGTGATCAGGACTATTGCTCAGATGGGGAAGAAGAAAGCACCTGGGCCAGACGGGATAGTGGTTCAGGTGCTGCAAAAGACGGCAGACCTCATAGCCCCTTACCTTGCAGGCCTGCTAGACGAATGACCCACTCAGGGCAAAATCCCGAACATCTGGAAGCAGAGCAAGGTAATCGTGCTAAGCAAGGGTGAGGACAAGGATCCGCTTCTTCCAAAGTCATATAAACCAATCTGCCTGCTAAATAAGAGTGGGAAACTCCAGGAAAAAATACTGTGCGAAAGATTATTAAGGCACAGGACAAGAGTGGGTATGCATCAACAGCAGTATGGCTTTAGAAGGGGCAAATCGACAAAGGATGCCATATGTAGAGCAATGGAACTGATCGACTCGGCCACTGAGAGATACGTGGTGGGGATATTCGTAGACATCTCGGGGGCATTTGAAAACCTATGGTGGCCGGCGTTGTTTGGGTGGTTGAGAGAACTGCAGTGCCAGGGCAGTTGTATAGAAGCTTGAAGGACTACTGCCGAAATAGGTATGCCACCCTGAGGTGTCAGAGTGCCAGCGTGCAGAAAAGATTAACAAAGGGATGTCCCCAGGGATCGGTCTGTGGGTCGGTATTCTGGAATGTGGGGCTGGAGCCGGGACTGCAGATTTTGGAGGAAATTCCTGAAATGCATGGGGTGGTCGCATTCGCGGACGACCTTCTAATAGTGGTAGAAGGTAATTCAAGGAAGATCCTGGAGGAAAGGTCCAATCGAGTGCTAGACGGGCTAGTAAGGTGGTGTAAAAGTGTCAAACTGAAGATGGCACCGGCGAGGACGACATTCATGCTTTTTAAGGGAAAGATGGTGCGTAATCCTGCAATAAAGGTTGAAGGGAAGAACTTGATAAGGAGCCAAACGGTCAGATACCTGGGAGTCACTATCGATGAGAACAGAAACTTCACGGCACATATAGAGGAAGTGATGGGGAGAGCTAAGCGGGTCATGAATAAGATTATAAGCATTGGCCAGAGGAGGCTACACCTGCCCATGCGGATAATAAAGACATACCACCAAGTGATCCTTCTCTCTATTGTTGGCTATTGAGCGTGCGTCTGGGTGCACAGACTGAACAACGTCGTGCCGGCTAGGGCTGTTCGGAGTATACAGATGAATGTCCTTCTGAGACTTACGGGCGCCTACTGGACAGTGGTGACAGACGCACTTAACGTCACCCTAGGTGTGTGGCCGTTGGACCTTCTGGTTAAGAAGAGGGCAATTGGGTACTGGAAGAAAAAGGACAACTGGGAGAAAGTTAGGATACTCACATCGCCTGAGGTGGAAACATCCGAGGATGCAGTATTTGCTGTGTTGAGGGAATGGCAGAGACGCTGGGAGGGCAGTGAAACTGGTAGGAAGGCTTATAAACTCTCTCCCAATGTGGTCGAAAGGGTTGATAACGCACATCTGGAACCATCCCAGGGTCTAGTTCATTTCATCACGGGGAAGGGGCCATACCCAAACCCTTAAGGAAAATGGGATTGGTCGAATCCGATCTGTGTGAATGTGGTGAGGTGGGTACCCCGGAACACGTAGTGTTGGAATGTGCCACGTACGCTTGAGATAAGAAGACCTAACCAGCAGGAAGTGCAGGGGAGACTGGTGAGCGATATCCTGAGAGATCCCGCCCATTGGAGGTTCCTAGATAAGCTGGCAGCGGAAACTTCAGAAAGAGCCAAGGCGGAATATATAAGGGCAATGAGAGAGAGACGAGGACTGGGACAGAGGCTAAACAGACGGAGCGCTAGAGAAGGAAGGAGGGGAGAAACCAGTGACAGTGACGAGGACAGTGACAAGGATAGTGACGAAGACGGAGACAATGACGAGGACAATGGAGGATACAAGGACAGAAACATGGGAAGCGGGACTGAGACGGACGCAGGTGAGGTCTCAGCTGGGGAATACTGTGGAACTACTGCTATACAACCTTCCATGAGGAACAAGGAGAGATGCCGGGAAGTGGCAAACAAGAAGCCTTGGGGGACTGGCATACCAGTTCGGCTGATGGATCCGGAGGTATTCTGGGGTAACCCTGGTAATTCCGAGGGATCATCATTCCAGCCGAATAATGGGAAAGATGAGGGGAAAGAAACGGGACACGTGGGGGGAGCCCTGTGACTGCAGATCCCTCTTCTTGGAAACAAGAAGAATAGGATTAAGTCTTGTAAGGGCCCTACGCGTCAAGATGGAGGTAGGTGGCTGCTCTTCAGTCCCCTTGTACCATCGGGGCAACGGATATTACCGGAGGATTAAAAGTTATTTAGGTTAGCTAGTGGTAAGATTAGGATAAGATTAGAATAGGATAGGATAGGAATGGGAGGGTAATAGGAAGGGGTAGGGGCTATTGGAGCCAAAACCTGTTTAAAAATAAAATAAATTGGATGTGTAATAGTAGGAAATTTTTGTTATACTGAGTAAATAAGGCCTGGATTAAAATTGTAAGATGCCAGGCTGAATTAGCTTGGTAATAATAAAAAAATTCCATGTAACATATAGAGTAGATGATGGGAATAATGCCATGCTAAGCTTTGAAGAATTTTCCTGGCAACAATTTATGGAATTTTTGAAAACTTTTTGTGGGAAAGTGTACTTTGGTTCCTTGATAATGATGAAAAAAATATTAATATATTCCATTCTATAATTTTAACAACAATCTTGAATTAGAATTTTTCAAAAATTAAATAATGATAAATGGAGATTTTAGTTGAAATTTTACTATTAAGTTTAGTGAAAAAGAAATAATTATTGTTGATCGCAAAACCAATATAAATAATAATAATAATAATAATAATAATAAAAGAATCAAAAGAAAAAAAATCAAAATGAAAATTGATCAAGAAGTCCTTTTCTGTATGTTTAAATTAAGTTACTCTAAGCATTTTGGAAAAAGAACAAATCTTTGGCTTCCTTGGTGAGACAAACACATTCCTCATGAACATAAATTCCACAAACTCCACTGAGTCTCATGTATTTTACTTCATCTTCACACTTAACAACACTATGCCAGCTTTTAGTGTTTTTTTTAATGAAGCCCTTTAGCTTTATATTTTGTTTGGGTATAGTCTTCACAACTCTTGTTGGGAGCTTGTTTGTAGTCCTTATTGTATTTATTACCTTCAAATAAAACTTTCTTCAATAGCACACCACGACTGTTGATAGCAGGTTTCATAGCTCACGTAGTCTTTCTTATTTTTTCCGGTGTAGGCAGCATTTCTTCAAATGAACTCTGATGATATGGATTTTCTATTGGTTTAGGATCATCTGAATCATCAATATCATCTGGATCAAAGTCATCTGAGGGATTTGATAGCTCATCCAAGTATCCAGTGGTAGCTGAATCGGAAGATGGTTTGCTATGGCGTCTACGTTGCTGTTAGTGGACCTTCCTCTAATGAGTGGATGTAACTACCAATGGATGGAGATGGTTGTCATTAAGTTGTTCCAGTGATGTTTAGCCTGGTGTGGTATTGTTAACCATGTGTGTGTTTGGTGGTGGCTGTTCAGTGGCTGTGGTTGGTGCACAGTCCTCTTCGGGGATTACAAGAGGACTGAAGGGGTATATTCCTGTAGCCACAGCCCCATTTTTCATGTCGGCCTGGGTCATAGAATTCTCCCGTGCTAGGTAAAAACACCAGCGAGGTTCAGCCTTAAAATCTCTATGTGTGTCAAAATACAGGCGAGCATACTGTTCCCAAAAAATCTCAAAACGTTGTAAACGACCTTGTTCTAAAATTTGTAGTGCATGCGTTGGGTTTGATGGCAGACAATACAATATATTACCATTCTCTTCAAAAATCTCAAGTATCTTGTAATCTTGGGGTGATTTAGCTTGACTATAGAGAAATGTCTGAGAAAGGAAACAAATGTTTCCGTGGTAGCACGACCTTTTCGTGTAATTTCTATTTTTGAACCTGTAGGAAGCTTTTCTTCCCAAATTGTATTTTGTCTTACCCCAGAGAGCAGGATAATGAGGGAAATTACAGATCCTATATCATTTCCACTAGCGTTAAATAAAATTTGGTCAGGATTATTTGTTTCACACATTTCCTTTATGCAGTTTAAAATATGTATTTAATAAAAAAGCAGCTAATATGACCAATTTAACTTTTATCGCCATATCAACAACCTGGGTGAGTTTTCAGAAAGTTCTATAAATCATATTTCTGTTAAAGAAAATTAAACTTCAATCCTTGTATTCAAATAAGCATAGAAAACTGCATAATAAGCAATCAAACAATTGAAATTATCTGTTAATCAATTGTGAGAACAAATGTAAACTTACCGGACTCAAATAAGAAGCAAGTTCTCCTAACAGCTCAACCTCCCCAAAATGGTGGCTCCACTCCGTTAAACGCACCTCCCCATAATCAATTAACCATACCTTCTACAATCACGTCTGGGAACCATTCTGGTGCTATCTATTTTTTCATTAGAAACTACGTCTTGTGCTCCCAATTGGCAATATTACCAACCTAGCCATATTCCCATTAACCACTTTGTACAAAATATATTTGGCCAACTTTCCTATTACTGTTATAAATTTATCAGAGATTCTCTTCATCTACCTGAATTCCTCATTGATTGTTTATTTTGTTTATATAATCAAAAGTTCAATGTTATCTATATTGTAGTGATATTGGTTTGGAGCCCTCTAAAATATGTAAAAAGTCATGGATGAAGGTAATTTTTCTTTAAAGTAACATATGAAGAGTATCCTTTTATCATTTATCCATGAAGAAACACGCGCTTTTCAGAAATAATGTGAAAAGTATAAACTCAATTATAATATATTTTTTCTGTCAAAAGAACAACTCCGCAGTATTTGATAAAGGCTATCAATTCCCTATACCAATAAGAATCTAGCATTCACAACACCTGTCGCCAGGACTCTTTTTATTAGTTAGTTTTTAGACTGGAGATAAGGGGACCGAGAGACAAGGGGTATGTCATATATAAGCCACTTGTGCGTATGGTTAAGGGCAGTCTAGCACTCACAAATCCACAGAAAATTAGCAGACATAGCACTCGCACTAACACACACAAACATTAAGCAAACTCAGTAGCACACAACAAGCAATCACACAAGTACACAAACACAGGCATACAAAGATGGAGAGAGAAAAACAGACGAAGCACAAAGATAAACACAGAATACACGTGTGCATTTATATCAAGTATTTAATTGGAGTATGTATCAGTAATTAACAGATGCCATTTGAAGAAACCGTGTGAAACAACAGCCATTAATAATTCTCTTTCTTTTATTTAATAAATATACCGATTTAATTAGTGCTCGACCACGGAGCAATTAACAGATAGTCAAACGATATTTATTCCGTATAGTGATGATAGGCGCTTGACCACGGAGCTATAGACAATTGAAATATTATAACAGTAATTTTATATCTGAATTTAATACGTAGTGTTTTAATATCTGGTAATTCCTTTTTTCAAAGTATATTTTACGTTTTAGATCTCATGACAAAGAGTAGTGGCTATAATTTCACTTATCAATTGAATATTAATATTGAACAATATCTACATCTGGTAATCCATTCTTGTTCCTTTTTTAAAATAATCATATTATATTAATTCAAATGGATAATGGTTAATTTGTCAGCCTACATATAATTTAAGGATTTATATTATTGACTATTTTGAATAAATTTTGAAATGTTCACTTATCTTATAAAACGATTATGCCATAATTTCCAGTCTCATGAATTATTAACTACTTTTTATTTGGTTTTATTCTCTGTAGGTAAACATAAATGGCCCTGGTTATATGAAATACTATTTCCACGAGGAAAATTATGCCGGTGATACTTAGTTCAAGACCCGGAATGATAAACGCAGCTGGAAGATGGGCAAGTGTGAGCACAGCAGGCCCAGAACACAGACTGTTCTTGTTCGGTAATAGCAGATGTTCGTAGAGAAGTTCCCGGTTTCATTGTTGGATGAATCCAGCTTCATTCAAACGAACAATTATATCGTTGAACTTGCATAAGAAGAGAGAATGAGTGACGAAACTACTGAATACTTTCAAACTTGAGACTTAACATTCTTCCACAAGATGAAGTGCTTGGCCGTTCTGAAATATTCAGGTTTAGTGATCAAAAATTGCTCTTCGTATTTGAAAGTGTTTCTGCTGAAAGCAATGAAATTTAAAGCTCATTTATCATTTGTAATAAAGCTGACATTTGACTACCTTTTGAAGAACTTCATC
Source organism: Timema douglasi (assembly GCA_901482245.1). NCBI lineage: Eukaryota > Metazoa > Arthropoda > Insecta > Phasmatodea > Timematidae > Timema > Timema douglasi. Next base: position 79,265 of record CABEEJ010001592.1, read on the forward strand.
TGAAGTGTCAATAGTTTCAGATATAGCACCAAGTCGTCTCATGAACGTACCACCCATGGCAAGTTTAAGATCATAATCAGCAACTTCCATTAGTGTTTTTATATCTGGTAAATATGTGGGTACTGTGAGATAACCATATAACATTCCTATGTAGGTGTTATCCATGATCAAGTTGAATATCAAGATCATGATGATGACAAATCCCTTATGGAATAAAGCAAGCGGTGATTGGATTGCACCTTCTATTGACACGTGAAATGAATCCAAAAACACATTATTTTGTAATTTAACATACTTTTCTAAAATATCGAAATAAATTAAAGCTTTCCATATGATAACCATTAATATATTACTACCCACAAAATAATCAAATTCATACCGAGAAAGGTAATATTAGGCACATGTATTTTGGAACCTCTAATGACTTAGGTATAATCAATGAGATACAGTCTTGGTCAGATGGATAAATAAACGTGTGGAAGAAGGCGAAATAAGAAATCGCATTATTTGGATATATTCCTCTCAACAAGGTTGTATCTTAAATGACAGCAATCTAATCATAATTTTCATAGTATAAAATATGTGTTCTACAATTCAATTTTTTAACCACGCTGTTTAATATTTTCCCATTTGGTCCCCCTAAAGTAACACTTTCGTTAGACTCTTCTTCCAAATCCAAAAGAAGTGGGTGGAAAGGCTACAAATGGGGCTTCAATTAAAAACCCTATTGTATCTCTAAGCTTCCTATTAAATAACTCTTTAACGGCAATACTATTATAACTCTCAAATAAATTGACAATATTTAGTTCTTCAGTAAATTGATTATAGCTAAGAGATATGATTTCAAGCCAAAAATCCCTTGATTCAATGTTTATGATTTTGCCTTCTGAATCTCTGATCTGACCAAAAATTACTTACATATTCTTTATGTTGAACTTATCCCAACAGTCTTTCAACATTTCAGTGACTCCTTCTGTCTCTCTGGCCACTAGAAAGAATGCTTGAGAATTCCAGAAGGTTGATTTATCACAATTGTGGTCAGAAAAACACTTGTTACTGGCTGTATTTGTAAAAAGCATAAACCCGACCCTGTTTTCTACATTATCATGACGCATAAGTTTGATGAAATTATTTTCTTGTTAATGATTTTGTATATATATATATATATATATACCACTTGGGAGCTGAAGAAGTGTGGTTAAAAGGGGAATCGAAAAGGTTAACGTGAAATAAGCGTCTTGCGTTGGTTTGGGCATGTTGAGAGGATGAATGTGGATCGTGTGACGAAGCACGTATATGAAGATAGTGTGTGGATCAAAAGAAAGAGGTAGTCTATTTAATACGTGGTTAAATTTTGGGGTTGAGTATTTGAAAAAGAGTATTTACGACTCGGTGTATAAATGCTGTTGAAACGAGGGGAGTATACAAGGATAAGAAAGTGTGGAGAAAGTTAGTGAGGATGGATTAAGTTGGAGTTGTTGTGTATTGAGTTATATGCACAGTTTATTCCCTACCCCGTAAGGGAACGGTGGCCCTGGGTAAGTATGTATTAAAATTATTTGACTCATTTTGAATATATTTAGTATGATTCAACAACATGTAAATTTCAAAACTCCCATATGTAGTATATTTTACCGATTATTCGTTGTATGGATACGGAAACAATCTTGAACAAACGAATTACCATTTCCACTAGAAAAATGATGCTCGCGATACTCAGTCCAAACCCCAAAATGATAAACACCGCTTGAAGGTGGTCAAGTGTGAGAACAACAGGGTTGTTGGATCCACGACTGTTCTTGTTAGATAGTAGCATATTTTCATTAAGAAGTTCTTTTTTCCATTGTTGGACTAATCCAGCTTCATTCAAACGAACAATGATATCGTTAAACTTGATCAAGAAGGGAGAATGGCTCTCGACACTGTAGAATACCTTCAAAGTTGAGCAGTAACATTCTTCCACAACATGAAGCAGTGCTCGGCCATTGCGGAAATATTCTGGTTTAGTGATCAAGGCTCTTCCTTCGTATTTGTAAGTGAACCTACTAATGTTTCTGCTGAAAGCAACCAAATTCAAAGCTTCTTCATCATCAGCGATAAACAATATCTTCATTGCCGCTTTAAAGATAAGCTCGTCTGTTAAATCCAAGGTCTTTTCAACTTCTGAAAAAGTAGTTGCGGTATCGAACATTATTGATATTCTTAGATCAGAATCAGTAACTTCCTTCAGTGTGTTCATATCAGGTAAATATGTGGCGACTGAGAGGTAACTATATAATTTACCTGTATAGGTGTTATTCATGATCAGGTTGAATATCAATATACATATAATGACAAAACGTTGATGGAATAAAGTAGTCATTGATTCAGTAGACCCTGCTAACGACATGCGAAATGCGTCCAAAAATACATGGTTTTTTAATTTAATAGGCCTTTCAATGAACTCAAAAAAAGATAACGCCTTCCAAATGATGGCCATGAAAATATTACTATTAACAAACATGAACCAAATTAGTGTCGGGAAAGGCAATATTAAGTTAATGTATTTTGGAACCGCTAAAGATTTAGGTACGATAAATGTGGTACAATCTTGATCAAAGGGGTAAGTTGATTTGTGTATTTTGTAGTAGAAACACACACCTGCAGCAGGATAGAAACCTCTCGATAATGTTGTGTCTTGTTTTTTAGCTAATATATCATAATTTTCATAGTAAGAAATATTTGCAACTAAATTCAATTTTTCAATTAAAGCGTTGAATATTTTCCCATTTGGTCCAGATAAAGAGACAATTTCATTGGACTCTTCTTCATAATCAAAAAGTAGTGGGTGAGAGCCTACAATTGGTGGTTCAATTAAAAACCCTTTGGTATCTCTAAGTTTGTCTGTAAACATTTTATTCGTGTTATCATTAGTATATTCATTAAATACATCTACATAATTAACGTATTCAGTAAATGGATTGTAGCTCAATGATCTAATTCCTAGCCAATTATTGCTTGGGCTTATGTTGTTGACTTCACCTTCCAAAATACTAATATTCCAAAAAATTACTTCCATGTTCAGAATGTTGAACCTATCCCAACAGTCTTTCAACATTTCAATAATTTCTTCTGTTCCTTCTGTTATGGGTGCTGTGATGACTAATAGGAAGAACGCTTGAGGGTTCCAGAAGGCTGATTTCTCCCAATGGTGGTCTGCAAAACATTTTCCCCCAGTTGTATTTCTAAATATAATAAAACCGACACTGTTTTCTACATTGTCATGACGAATAAGTTTGGTGAAATTATTTTCTTGTGAATGATTGTTCAAAGATACCACTTGGGTGCACTTAGATTCATGGACAGTTCTTAAAACGACATCAACAACTTCACCACTGGAGTCACCTTCATGGTCTATAATGATAAAATAGTTCTTTTGTAGGAAATATTGATAGATAATGTAATTTATACTTGAAGTAAAATTAGTTACAATTAAACGTTGTAGCCAAGACTTGGTATGGATTTCGCCTTTGGAATAAATTTTATGCGTAGTTAATGTGATTATAACAGCCAATATAATTTGATATTGTAACATCTGAAAATGAAAAACAGAAATTAATAACTACACGAAACTTTAAAACATTGGATGTTAATTCATAATTAAAATAAAAAATAAGACTTGTATTCTTTCTAATTATATGTCAGTACATTTACATTAATAGAGTATATTACACGTAATATACCTGAATTTTTCGTCAAAAGTGTGTGGAAATAATAAATTTAATATATCCAGTCAGGAGCTTAGCCCCAATCATTTCACGATTGGAAAACCAGACAGGACGAGACTGACTGCTTAATCCCCGTGAACATTGGTATGTCTAAAGCCACTTACCCACTGGTCGAAACAAAACCAATATCAAACAATAAAATTTGTTTGATGAACAAGAAAAATTCTTCAACGAACAAATTTACCTTTATTTTTAAATTGGACTATTTCCATGGACCACAAAACTTTGATTTAGAAGGGGATTTTTTAAACGAACACCCAACAACTTTCTGACGTAGTCCGGCTGTACAATGTTCAATGGAAACGTTCTAAGAACAAAGCAAACCACGGAGGTTCGATATATCCAATTTATTAATGTTCGCGAATATTTCTGCAGTATGTCACAGCCTCGGGTTTGCGTTTTAGAATAATAATTATGAAAAAAGAGATTTACGTAGACTGTGTGCCATAAATGGGAAGAAACAGAGATTCACGTTTATTTGCAGCCTAATCTTCTTCTTCGAGTAAAGAAACTCAAAGGATGGAAAAGATAACTACATCCATGTTTTTCACGCCCGACGCCATGTTGGCTAGTGGATAAATTTCTATTTTATTTGATAAATTCCTTGTTTTGTCCCACAGCATCGAACTCTTGTTCAAGTCGGTTGAATGAAACAATTTGTTCCAAACTAATTGTTTTGACCAGTGGGTAATCAGCCTAAGTGTCCCTAGTATGTAATTGACATATTTAAAGATAATGATATTAATCAATTTTCATTTAAAATATTACTTAATATTTATAAAATATATTAAATTATCAATCAATCATATAATATATCTTGAATGAACTTGAACCAAAATATATTGCCCAACGAGTGTATCAATTTTGTATTAGAAAATATTTTTCCAATTTTTCCAATTTTATTGCATTTAAAAATCATAATATAAATAAAGTTTGGTTTGACCTATTTTGTTAATTTGTTTATTTTCGGGTCAATTACCAATTTATCATAATATATTTCAAACTAAACTGTTCTAGATGACTGTAATATTAATGCTCTTTACTTAATTAACATATTACATTAGGAACTCTAGATGACAATTGAACGACACCTAGACCTATATTGAAGTAAAAGTATCCATTCCACCTCTTTACACCCTATCTCTTTCATGTTCATTCTAATGCTATCCTCCAATCTATATCTTGGTCTTCCTTTTGATATTTTCCCATTGGGTTTGCCAATAAATACCCTGAACACGTATCTAGATTCTTCCAATATCGCTGCATTTCCTGCCCAACATAATCTTCGAGATCTGATTATCCTAACAATGTATTGTGATGAGTACATGGTATGTAACACATTAAAATGTGTCATCCTTCTCAATCCCCTATTATTTAATGGAGTTTAGTCAAGTATATTAAGTGAAAATATAATATCTCTGTGATATATTTTTATCAAATTTGATCAATTTTTGAACCTTAAAAAATACCTAAGTCATATTTTTTATCTACTGGTGTTACACAAAGTCATGTTTTTAAAGAAATATATTTTGTCTGAAACATCCGAAAGCACCTAAATCTCTTAATATGAGTTTATCAGTGAATTAGCAATAATTATAATGACTATTTGGAAATGTTTTAGCACACCTTTTTAAATAATTGGTATTAAACAATCAAACCTGTTAGAAAATCATTAAATCTAAGTTTTGAATTCTTCTATTAATCCAAGACAAAATTTATATGAGTACCTTTCAATTTATTATGATTATAAACTAAATGAATATGGACTATAAGTTGTTAATTGTTAAGATCTATGATTTTTTGTTGAATATCAAATGTAAGATTAGTATAGTATCTTAGGCATTCGAAATAAAAGCTTCGTTTTTAGGTAATAGATGATTTACTTCAACAAATGTAATGTAATATAATAAACACTAACCCAACATTTAACTAAAATTGGCAACTGGGTGAAACCAAACAAAAATATGTTCAGAAAAATCCTACAAAGCTTACAATTATACAAGACTATATGAGATAAGAAAATTAATTAAGATGATTTTGAATTTATATTTTCTTGAAGCATTATTTTTCAGTTTCAACGAAAACTGTTGTTAATGTTTGTTATTTATTTTACTATGACTTGTATGCAATATTTTTTTGTTTGTAGTTATTTATATAACTATAGAATATTGATCTAAGAGTTTAATTTTTTTTTAAATACTTCCTGGTATTTAGGCCACTTTCCTTTTAAGTATATTGTGCCTATTCAAAAAAATCTTACCACACAATAGTAAGTGCTTTTGTTCAATATGTGACAAAAGTGTTTTAAGGACCAAATAAATAATGCTTAAGACATCAAATGGTATAGTATTATATCAATATATATTAATATTATGTTATCAAATAATTTCATTTTTAGGTTATCATTGGTTTAAATTGCTTTTAATTGAATTGAATTTAAAGTTTTGAAGATGTAGTCAAATATACTATTATAAATATATTGAGACAAATCTTTAAATTCAAAGTGTACCTTTTTACAAGTATTCAATATTGAAAATATTCATATCTTGTGAATAGTATTAGATTTTGATTCCATACATCTCAATCATTTAAGTTAAACTAATTAATTCTTAGTATAAAGCGCTATTCTAGATCAGAAAATCAAAGAAGCCATTTCGCAATATTTACTAGCTACAGCCATAAAATTATCAACATAAAGCAATATCCGTAGGTAACAGATGCACCTTTAAAACAAACTTCGTGTTCCGATGACTCCTTAATTACATTCTATGTATATGATCATATCAAAAAAGTCCACTCATGTCAAAAACTTCACAAATAATATATAATATTTACCTTCATTATCAAGAGAGTATTTACTCAACAAATCTAAATCAAACAACACCGAAACATAGTGAATAGATTAGAAAGCCAATAGTAAATAATAATCTGTCAGATAACTTTGTTATAAAAATATAACTGGGTTTTTAGTAAATAATCAAAGGGTATTGATCCATTAATAAATTCTTTAAACAAAGTGGTAATATAACTAGTTAAAAATAAATATCCTCGTATCCGTGTGATTAGATTGCATTTAAAAGCATTGATGATGCATTTAATTTCACATTATTAACGCGAGATAAAAAGGTTACATGTCGACTACGGACGTGTTGGTTGCGGACTGAGGTTGAATTGGACACAATAAATAACCCGTGGTTACAGTGGACGATGTAGGGCAGGAGGGGGAAGTATTTGTCGACAGCTATCATCAAGTATGTATGTGTTTTAATCATGAGATGGTTTCATGGAGTCAAATAGCATATACATTATATTGTACTGTCTATTGATTGTTTTCGTTCTTGGTCTATGTTCTTTTTAATTTTTTATATTTTGCTTTTTTTTTGTTAGAACCCAAGAGTGTCGAAAGTTAATTCAGAACAGTATGTACTTTGTATTTTTATTCGTTAATTTTCCATTGTCATATATTTTTTGAAATTCACTTAAATTTTGTGGTGCAGCTGAGTGCTTGGAGACATTTTTCAAGTCCTTGCATTTTCTGAAAATTTTAAAATTTGTCAATATTCTTGTCTCTTGTAGTTTTTTTTTACTTCTCTTTATGCTTGGCTAACCACTTTTATATTGCCGTTTTTGGAAAGCAGATTCATAGGCGTCTTCTTTCAATGTCTGCACAAGTTTGAAAATATTAGTCTATTTATTCCCCATGCGTAAGGTGAGCTTGTGGTTCCAACATTTTACGGCATTGGCTGTTCGATGTCTCAGACCTGCAACGTTCCACGTTTTGATAGGGATGTTGTGACTCTGGACCCACTGGTCAGTGAAATAGTCCAAGAACATGATAGCCTGTCGTTTTGAGGAGCCTCTGCCATGATAATCAACCATCCTTCATCCATGTAGTATTGAGGGATTAGGGATAATGTTGTACATATCTTAAGCTATTTGCGAACAGATTCATTCTTTTGAAGTCCAATCTCAATACATAAGCTTGAATTTTTCACCATCGAGACTGAGTAAAATGAAAAAGCCAGATATTTAAACGTTTGATAAATTCTCATTCATAAATTACATAGGTGCAATCTCAGATTTCATCTTAATCATCTGGATTCCACTGTAGATAACAGTGTATGAGTGATCGAATGAGTCTACTGTACGTTCTAACTGTTTAATCATATTCCAAGAAATGTTAAGTGTCTGGCAGTGCCAATATATCTCCTGGAAAGTGGATTTCCTCCCCTCGTGTGGAATTCTGCTAAGTTCCCAATGCTGTCCTTCATGTTCGCACAGTTTTCCTTTAACGTTGTTGTTATTTTGGCATTGTTGTAACAAAGTCGTAGCCCCGAGTGTAGATATCTTTCATTTCTTCTGTGTGAATTTCTTTCAAAGAACCAATACCTCAGCTTTCACGCGTTATCGACAATTTTTCATTCTCTTCGTCACCTCAATTTCTGCCACTTCTGGTACACAAGTGTGTTGTTTCGAATTCAACATAATATTTTATCACTACTGATATCAATAGTAGTTTTTACTGATCCACTGCACTTCTCCTTCTTCTACTTGACACACATCCAGTGTTAGGCCTATGTTGACGATACTGGTAACCGTCGGCGATTAGACTAGGAGAATTTCTGTGAGTGATAGGGAAAGAGATTACCAATTTTACCTGGAAATATATTTTCATAAACCCTGTAGGGCTCTTTTACATGCCACAATTGAATGGGACCGACGGCTCTACTTACCCTCTGAATAAATATGTGTCACGAAGTTTTATCGCTCGACGAAAATACGTAGACTTCGGCTGGGTTTGAACCTGTGATCATCTGATCCTGGAGTGATCACTCTAGCACAAGATCATTGAGTTTTACTTCAAACTTGTTCGTAATCCAAACAACCTTTTCCTAAATGTAATTAACACATTCACATCCCTAACCATCGTCCTAGAACACAGGTATTTTAAACTGTAGGTCGTGATGCCCCCAGTGGTCGCTAAAAATACTCTTGGGGTATTAGCAAACATTTACAAACGTGATTAAATAACATATTTATTTTATGACTATTTAAATTATAATACATTACAATCTTTAATTCTTCGTTTGTTTAATTTATTGATTAGAAAAAACTTCGTGGTTTATAGTTACACCAACATAATTTTAGTAATCACTAGTATGATTCACTAAGTTAAACTAATGAATTCCACTTATTTAAAATAGCAGTTGTTTAAACTGTATTTATTGTATCAAAATAACTGACCTTATGTTATATATCGGTAGATTTACAGTTGGGACACGAACTCCTTCTTGGGTATTGTTTCTCATCTCCGGCTGTTGTGGCGCTATATTTAGGATGGTTGCAAATGTTTTCCCAAGCCAAGTGAAAACAAGCAAGGGAGGATAGTTAAAGCCACGTACACACCTAAAGAACGATCGCGGACAAAGAAAATAAATGGTATGGAACTATGTAAAGTTTTTCCCCCTCTATTTTTTAATAATAGAGATATTTACTCAACATTCGTAATATAATAAACACTTGCGTATCCGAGAACAAATTGCGCTATACATTCGTAAAACTCTTTTTACTCGCGGTTTGAAATTTTATAACTATTTTTTAAATTAACTTCTTCATTTGTATATTTGGATCAATAAAAAACAATCAATATTGGGTACCAAAGAGGTAACCCTTCGTATTGAAATTTTGACTTTCGGTTAAAACTTTCGTCATTTTATTAGGGGATGCACATCTTATGGTTATAGCAATTTTATTTAATTCTTCATTTATAATTTAGACCAATACAATAGGTAATTTTTGACTATTGAGTCTAAAATGTGACCTGGGGTGGATCAAGGAGGGGGGATGGAAAGCGCGCACCCCCATTAAGAAATTAAACCAATTAAATCAATGTCCAAGTCACTATTAGTTTTATTGTCACGTAATACTCTTTCACTTACCAGATTTCTTTTTGAATTTATCGCTATCTTATAGGTAGAGAAAGTATTGAGATTTTCATAAAAATCGAACTCGAGATTTTGATGAATTTCAAAATTTCATGACACCACGAATCCGAAAAAGTGGTTTTTGAATTGCCATCTGTCTTTCCATCTCACTGTCTGCACCTCGGATTAGAGCCTAAACTATTTTACTGATAGGGTTGGAACTTGGTATCTAGGGTTTTCGTAAAGTTGCCCCGGGGTGTTTTCAGAATTGGATATCAAAACCTAAAATTAAGAGTAGTTTACTGAAGGGCGAAAAGAGAAAAAAATAGATTTTCTTAAATTTGGGTCTACTAATTTTGATTAAATTTCATTTCTAAACATTTATAAATATTACAAACAAAATGGATACACTCAATATTTCGGCAAAATGACTTTAAGGGTTACAGTCTGATGCGTAAAATCTTATATTTTGTCATGTCTACGTAACACTTTGAGATGTATAACTAATTAACATTGCATATTCTGTTGTTTACTGTGTTGGTTTGAAATTTGGATTGCCACTGTTTTCATACCACCTCTCCAACAAGAGGATTTCCTCTCTCCTGATTGGACAGGTCCGCCACCCACCCCTATTTATTGCTTACCAGAATGAATAGAAGGACTCTTCAAGAAACAACAAGTTTGCTTATTTGAGCTAGGTTGAAGTGTCGGTGTATTCCATGCAAGACTGTAAGGGGTGAGGGTTCACCCCCCCCCCTCGCAAAATTTTATGAAAAAAAATTAATATATATATATATATATATATATATATGACTTTATTTATGGTTCAAACAATATCAAAGAAAAGATATAAATACAAATTAGGGGGCAGTGTTACCATAAACAGTACTTCAGAGAGCTTCTAGAGGTGTTAAATATTTAGAAATTTTCCTAGCCTTCGTAATTTTGGGGGTTATTTTAATATGAAAAAATCTCTACTTCAGAGAGCTTCTAGAACTTCTTATCATTTAGAATTTTTTTTAGCTTCCAGCTATTGGGGAATGTCCCCACCAAACAAACACCCGATTGGCTGGCTACGTCCTTGATTCCATGTCCTAATTGTAATAGTTTAGTATGGTAGTAGGTTGAGTTAGGGGGTAAATAAGCCTATTAATAATACAAAATATCCTCAATAAAGCTGGATTACAAGGAGCTGACTTCTCATTTAATAAAGCAACATTCTTCAGGTGAGTCTTTCATTGGTATAATTTCCATGCAGTCCTTTTTCTAGGTTATGTTGGCTACCAGATTGTCCATTCAACCTCAAGACCACGACATTCTAACATTCTAAAACATATCATTGACCTAGTTTTCATTGTTGTTCTAACCTCTATCTCTTATTTACACTTGAAATCGCAAGTTTATTGTCCTTGCAATTGATTCATTGAGTTTAATGTCATTGTTGTCCTAACCTTTCTCTTTGTAAGGCTTGTTTAGTATTTATTTCTTTATATTTTATTATTTTAGTATCAATTTCATTATTGTTTACTTAATTAAATATTTCTTATATTCATTCATTTTTAATTGAAGTAATTATCACATTTTTCTGTTTACCGCCTTTTATTTCCTTAATTATGTTTTGTAAGGGTGGTAGAATTGCTCTCTCGTATTTTTACGTGCGTTTCCTGTTAGTTCGCAAAGTGTTTTCCTCAAAGGTGGACGTGCGTCACCACCGCGGCTCAACTCCTCAATTTCTCTTAGTGTTTTGCATTCTCTTTCGCTAATTTAAATAAACCTATTCTCATACTAACTGGTATAAATGTGCGTCTGATCCTAAGCACCAAGATAATCCCATCACAACCCCAGGTAGGCCTACTTGGGTTACTGCTTCACCGGATCTTCAGCATCAGGTAGGATCTCACCATGTCTACTTAACGCACATATTAATTGATTAATTTTCTCTCTCAATCATATTAAAATCATTGGTCCTCCGGTCAGGGATGTTTCTAAATACATAATATAATAAATTAAATTCTTTTATTAAGCTAACATTCGTACCACGCTATTGTGTTAAAGTCCATTCAAATAAACATTAATACAAATAAAATAAAACGGAACATTTCGACTCTCAAGACAATCAAATATAACTAGTGTTAAAATAATTACTTTGGAAAATAAAACTAATTGTATGAAATATAAAAAAAACTCGTTTGTGATTTGCCGCCAAGAAAGACCGCCATTCAATAACTTGTTATCGGTGAAACTGATATTCTATTTTTAATGTGCCGCTTAAATAATAACTAGATTGAATTAGTGAGCTGTGAACTAAACATTCAATAGTAATTGTAATATGTGCGTGGTTAAATGCTATGTACCACCCAATTTATGTTTTAATATGTTTTGTTTTTGTTGTAGAAAATAATATCACTTCACCAAACATTCATTGTGAGTTGTTTTAGAATGTTTCTTAGTTAATTTTGTAGTTACTCTCCCTCCACCCCCCTTTCTCTTAGGCTAGGCACACTAAGCTCAAGGTTGCTTTCAAAAACACCCTCTTCTCAGAACTATGAGTTCCTAAAATTGTGTATAGACAGTTTCAAATTACATTTGCTCTCTCTTTTTATTTTGTTCTATATTGTGGTTGCTACCAAGTAAATATTATTTACAAATAAATGGATGCACAAGCAGATTTATTATTATTATTATTTATATTACTAACATAAGTCAAAATGAAGTACTCAATTTTTGTGCATCAAGCAGAACAAATCAAATCAAGACTTACTAAAATACAGGCTCAATTAAGCATTATTTCTCGATGTGAAACGTTAAACCAAATTCAAATACAAAAGAGTAAAATTCTTGGTAAGGAATCAAGTGCTAAAAAGGCAGAATTTGATGTATCCTTGTCTAAATTAAACAATGTCACAACCCACACTCAAGAATATGATCCAGAGAGAAAATAGACGAATTTCAAAATATAATTGCAGATTTAATCGTCGATATCCAATGTAATGTCAGCTTGCTAGTCCCTCCTTTATTGATTTCCACAAGTGATCCACTAAATAAATCAACAAAATCAAACCACTCTGTTGCGTCCAATATTAGACTGCCTAAAATTAATTTTAAGCAATTCTTTGGTGAGCCCACACAATGGTTAACATATTCGAGTCTCTATGAGGCCACAATACACAATAACACGTCTCTGACAGAGGTCGATAAATTTCAGTATCTCTTAAGTTCACTAACATCCGAACCACTAAACATAATAAAGTCACTTCCACTCACTGCAGAAAACTACACAGTTGCTTGGAATTTGCTCAAGAAGAGATACCACAACATCCGATATTTGATTAATCTACACACTGACAATTTAATTGATCTACCCAATATTGAACAAGTGACTGTAAAAACTCTTCGCTCCTTCTTATTAACTTATAATGAGCACTCACAAGCATTATACGCACTTAATCAAAAGATTTTCGAGGAAAACATAATTTTTTCAAACATCTTGATGCGTAAAATTCCTCAAGAGCTCAGAAAGAAATTCGAAAGTAATCGCGCAGATACACAGGTTCTACCAACTGTAAGTGAAGTAATACATTTTTTGGAAACTGAGTTTACACACTTAGAGGCGGCCAATCTATCGCATAAACTGTCACCAAAACCAACGATAATCCCAACACACTCATTTTCACGCCCATTAGCACCCAGACCAACTAGGATGGTTCTTTTATCTGAAAATATAGGTTCAAATAATCACTACTCGTTTTGAAAACAGCCAGAGCATAATATTTATAAATGTACAGATTTTCAATCTTTAACTCCACAGAAAAGATTTGCATTTATTAAATCAAATCGATTCTGTGTTAATTGCCTAGGTACTTCACATCGTATCTCAAACTGTCAGTCAAAACATGTTTGTCAAAAATGCAATAAACCTCATGACACATTGTTGCATCTTTCTCCTCAATCACCTGATGCAACACAAACAACTGTCTCAAACTACAGTTGGCAATTACAGAGATCTCACACTGAACCGCTGAGAAACCATCATGCTACTTTTCACACAGACACCCCTACTTATTCACAATTGACCGATTCTGGTTCAACTAAACCTTCTGTTGGTCTGTATTCAACAACTCATAATATTGTACTCCTAGGCACGGCTCTAGTCCACATTACTACACCCTCCGGCAATACACAAATTGTGCGTGCGATATTGGACTCGACGAGTCAATCCACGCTGATCACTGAACATTGTGCACAGTTGCTGTGCGTGTAACCCTTCTCTAAAGTTAGAGGGGTCCAAATACATAAACAAAACAGAATTAAATGGTATATAAAAAAAGGGGATTCATCTAATAGAAGTGCACAGAGAGATTAAAATTCTTTCTTGTGTTATACAAATGCTGGGTACACAACCTGTGCCCAGCGCACGCTACTCACTCCTAGAAGCGGAACATATTAAGGTCCACCTTAATAGAATGCCTAAACTACACGACGAGGATGAAGACTTAGAAAAGAAGGACTTTGGATAATAAACACTATTTAACCTAGGGATAATATAACGTAATAAAAAAAGTAAATGATTTCAAGTCATAAGTGCATTCAAGTTGAGCTTATGTCAATTTTATTCATAGAACAATGAACATATAGTAAAACAAATATTAGAGTTCCTCCTAAAAACAATTATAGTCAAATGACCTTGAACAAGTTCAACAATAATAATAAATATCGTGCAAAAACAAAATATATTTAGATAATATATTTAGATAACATTTACTCTTTTTTCTTCTACAAATATTTTATTACATTTCATGAAATAGTTATGGGAATATACTATCAACGCCAACGCGTGTAATCATAAACTTTGATTAAGACAATCTCTAACAGTATAGAAGATTTCTGTAACATAACCCCTATCTTTACTTCTTGCGAAAAAACAATATTCTCGTGCAATGTTTTACAACACCTATGTAACATTAATATGCCGAAATTACTTAATTGTGAAAGTACATGCATATACTAGTTATCATCTTCCTCTCTAACTCATAACTTAGCTAGTCCAGAACCCAATTTACAAGTACCAAAAATTACAATCACTATGTATTCCTAATAAGCGAAAAGTATAATTTTCCCTATATTCGAATAACTTGGTCTCCTGTTCTAAAAGAACTTCCCCACATAAATACTCACTAAATTTAAGTTCGCAGCATTATTCTTAATATACCTAAATAAAAGCTAAATTGATTTGTGTAACCTTTGAACTTTACTCACATATGAAAGTCGCTGACCTAACGTCATAAACAACATTCCCATATTTATGTTTACTAAACTCGTATAGTGAAATAACTCGCAAGTACAGTTAATTGTCTGTTCTGCGAATGAACCAAGATTTAAACTTAGCCTCACTAACATTTTATAACAAAAGTAATGACAGAAATAGAATTTTAAATAGTTAAAGTTTACGCTGAATAATAATCTTATCTTACATTATAACAATAAGTCTGAGAAGCCTCCTGCTTCGTCCTACATTGTCCAGATATACTCTAAGAGTATATTCTTACATTATAATAAGTCTAGGAAGCCTCCTGCATCGTCCTATACTGTCGACACCTAGTCCAAGAGTATATTCTTACATTATAATAAGTCTAGGAAGCCTCCTGCTTCGTCCTACACTGTCGACGCCTAGTCCAAGAGTAGTTTCTCACTTGGCCGACGGTTGTATATATCGGGCACACTCGTTGAACAACCGAGAAGGAAAAAGGTGGGAGTCACAGAGAAAAACACACAGGGAGGGGGGATGCGCGCGACACAGAAACGTCGATTATCTTCTGGCAAGGCGTAGCAAGTCCTCCATTGTTCTCGTAAGTTCTTTCGTTGATGTTAAGCGGAATTGAGCAGGGTGGTGGTCTCTAGCGGCGAGATGAGGCACTTGGCTCGGCGCTTGACTGTTGTTCGTGGGACGTAGTTGTTGTGTTGACGTGTTGTGAAGTCGACGTGCCTGGCCTAGTCGATGAGATTGGGCAAGTGTATTATGATGATTGACTAGCCCATTTGTTTACTTGGAGCATAAATGCTACATGCGTAAAACGTAACTGCCTCAAACCCAGTAACGTTCAGGGGATATCATCAGCTAAAGTGAAACTTAAGGGTGGTACTCACTTAGATATTTCCACATGTGGTGGTATACCATTGGCACTCGCTCACTTAGTTTTGATAATTGATAAAATAACATCAGATATGCCGCAAACTCGCATCTCACCTGATGTAATGAAAAAACTAAAACATTTTGTCCTTGCTGATCCTACGTTTAATGAGAGTGGTTCTGATCAAATGCTAATTGGTGCTGACCTCTTCGCTCAAACACTCACTGGTGATCTCTATCCATTTGGAAAAGACATGCCTATAGTGCTAGGAACTATATTCGGCTTCGTAGCTAGGGGAAGCGCTCCCTCTATTAGTAAAGATAACAACCAGCCAGCTTCATCTAATCTTATTACGTTATTATCAACCACTAATATTGACCTGCACAACTCACTTAAACAGTTCTGGAAATTAGAGGAACCACCCCTTTCGAAGGCGGTTACGCGAGATGAGGAAATATGTGAAAAACAATTCCGCAACACGCACGCTAGGGACAGCACTGGTCAATATGTGCTTCGACTTCCATTCAAGGAAACTAGGCCATCTCTTGGTGATTCATCATATCAAGCAAAAAGGCGTTTTAATGCCCTTTAAAATAAATTAAATTCTCAACCATCTCTCAAGAAATCATATGGTGAATTAATGGATGGTTATCATAAATCTGGACACATGAAATTATTTACCAACACACTCCAAAATATTTACCAACATTACTTTCTACCTCACCATGGTGTGCATAAAGAAACAAGTTCTACCACTAAGCTGCGTGTAGTATTTGATGCAAGTGCCAAATGCACATCTGGCCTTTCATTAAATGATGTACTTCACTCGGGCCCGAAACTCCAAAATTATATTTGCGATATTCTTTTAAACTTCAGACGTCATAAAATTGTTTTTATTGCAGACATTCGCCAAATGTACAGATAGATTAAAGTACATCCTGACGACCAAAATTATCAATTGATATCTTGGCGCGAAAATCCTAATTTGCCTCTCAAAGTGTACCAACTTACCACTGTGACATATGGTGTAACTAGCTCCCCTTATCTTGCAATTCGGATTCTACATCAACTTGTTGAGGATGAAGGTCAGGCCTTTCCCAGCGCATCCCGAGTGCTACAAACCCAAACATTTGTCGATGATATTATCACTGGCGCTGACAACTTAGAAGATACACTCTCTCTTCAACAAGAGCTCACAGAGTTGTTAAGAAAAGGTGGGTTTGAATCGCGCAAATGGTCCACTAACTCACACCAGGTACTGAGCGCTGTACCCCAGGAGCATCGTGAGACCCCACTTTACTTTCGCACTCCTGAACAACCTCTCTATAGCATCCTTGGTCTCAAATGGAAGCCTGACAGTGATGCATTCTCGTATAAGATTGATATAGTTCAACAAGTCCCGACTAAACGTTCAGTACTCTCCGCTATAGCTCAAATTTACGACCCGTGTGGTTGGTTGACACCAGTAGTATTTTGGGCCAAATCATTGATGCAACTTCTATGGACACTAGGACTATCTTGGGACGAACCTCTACCCGCAGATATTTCTGCAAAATGGGTAAGGTTTCTGGAAGAGCTTCCAGCCTTAGAAAACCTCAGCATACCTCGGTATCTCTCTCTCTTCTCTACTGTAGATGTCCAATTACATGGATTCTCAGATGCATCTGAGCAAGGTTATGCAGCAGCCATCTATCTCAGATGTGTGATTCAAAACTCCGAAGTCAAAGTAAATTTGCTTATTGCAAAATCTCGTGTCGCACCTCTGAAACGGATTTCGTTACCCCGTCTTGAATTATGTGGAGCTCATTTACTTTCAAAATTAATGCAATACTGTAGAAGCATCATATCATCTCATTACCACATAAATTCAGTTACCGCTTGGACAGACTCAACCATCGTACTTGCATGGATACACACTCCACCATACCGTCTCAAGGTATACGTTGCTAATCGGGTTTCTCAAATACAAGAGATGACACCTCCAGAAGTATGGGCTCATGTCCCTACCAATCAAAATCCAAGTGACGTGGCCTCCCGTGGTATATCACCTCCCCTGCTCTGTAACCACCCTTTGTGGTGGACAGGCCCACCTTGGTTAGCAGCATCCAGCACACAATGGCCTCCACTTTACTGTTCATCTTCAGAATCACACACTCTCCTAGAGACGAAACCCTAACCATTAAACATACTTATCTCGACACACAAAGAAGACTGGGATTTACTATTTCGATTTTCATCGTGGTTCATCTTACAGAGAGTTGTTTCCTATATATTACGATTCATCTGTAAACTCAGAAAAGAATACATTTGTTCTGGGCCTCTCACTCCTAAAGAATTAGAAAAGGCCACCTTTTTAATTGTTAAATTAATCCAAACCAATCATTTCGAGGAAGATATCAATCTCCTCAAACTCGGAAAAAGTTGTAAACCACGAATACAACGTTAAGCACCGTTTCTGGATTCTGAGGGATTACTCCGTGTTGGAGGTAGACTCAAACAATCACAGTTGCCATACTCAGCTATACACCCTTTAATTATACCCAAAAAACATCATATTACCTATATGATACTAGATTACTATCACCACAAGCCCCTACATGCAGGCCCACAACTATTGCAATCCATAATATCCCAAGTCTATTGGATTATCTCGGCTAGGAGTGTTCCAGATCTCGAATTTTTAAATGCATAAGATGTTTCCGATGCAAGCCAACCAACACAGCCCCCTTAATGGGAGATCCACCTGAAGCTCGTATCACTGCCTCACGACCTTTTCTTAAGAGAGGAGTGGATTATGCAGGTCCTTTCACAATTAAGTTACACACATTACGGCGATCGCAACCGATAAAGGCATACCTGTGTGTATTCATTTGTTTCACCACCAAAGCTGTACATCTTGAGGTTGCAACAGATCTCTCTACAAACGCGTTCATTGCTGCGCTAACTCACTTCGTGTCTCGTCGTGGGTTATGCTCAGACATTTATTCTGACTGTGGCACCAACTTCGTGGGAGCTTCTACTCAATTGAAGAAAATAAGAACAGCATTTCTTAAAGAAAAGAAGAATCAAGATCAAATTGACCGATTTGCCGCAGAAAATGGGATCAAGTTTCACTTCCTACCCCCTGCCTCGCCACACCAAGGTG